>VDFB02294647.1:0-11720 GCA_007258455.2 Sequoia sempervirens | reverse complement strand
ATCTCCATTTGACTTTGTATTTATTGATTATATCTAAAATAATCTTTCCACGCATATCAATACCTTCCAAACCTTGAATATACATGATTACTTAACTTTCCATATGTTCAAAAAAATTCTAACATTTTATTTCCAAAGGTTCCAATACCTTGGCCTTCCTCACAAAGTAACTCCTAGTAAAGAAGTTCAGTTCCATTGGTCCTAAACACACATTGAAAACTGTAATCAGTGTTTTTCAATTGAGCTTTTGAACGATTTATAAAAAATTCAGAGTTGCTCATGCTTAAAAGTTAAAACTAGGAGACTAGTCAATAACTCATAGCATGCAGGCGTTAATTTATTATGGCAAACCTCAAGAGTATACATATAGATTCAAAGTGTAAACATTTAATGTCTAAATTTCACGATTAGCATGCAAACAGAAACCTCATTGAGAATATTTTTATGGAAAATGCGTGATGATGTTGTAATCAGTCCTATTAATATTCATCATAGTAAAATCATTAAATTCTTGACAAGTTGGTTGAATAGGTAAAACAATGATAAAAGTAATGACTCAAAATTATGATTTATGACAGAACTAAGACAATCATCTAAAACAAGAAAAATCATGCCCTAGACAAAATAAATTATAGTCATGCACTGGCTATTATCGTTTTGAAAATGGGGCAAATGTGAAATCAATATTTTGAAGTGTAATTTTACCCAGGTACAAGTCTTTTACATGCTCCATGCACATGGGTATATATTTTCCTTCAAAGCTTGGATGAAGGCTATTGAAACCTGTAGGGCATTTTCTATCCTCCAAACTGGAATTATACTCTTTCTTATTTTTATGTAAGAAATACATCTTTGTAGCTTTGCTACTGCAGCATGCAATAGAACATCTAGCAGATTGACAATTAGATTTATCAACTGTTAGAAGCCACAAACTGTTGCCAAAGGATGTTCTATCACTGGTATCAGGTTTAAATGGAGTTCCAGTTTCGGTTTCTTCAAGTGAAGGTATAGCACATAGTTCTTCAGAAAATCGATTCCGAATCTCAGTATATGACATCTTATGCTTAGCCGATAAGGTTAGGATACAGGAGTTTATCAAATTTTCACTGATTATGTCTTGAACAACTGAGAAATTTCTGCAGCAATAAAAAAAATTTATCCATCTCTTGGCAAGACCAGTATACCAATGTATAATGAGTGAATCTTCTTCAGGAATAAGGGCACGCAAGCGTTGAGGATTTCTTTTTCTGTCTAAAAGCCCAAGATGGATGAGATTGTTCGTGATATTAATTATTGGGGCATTCACTATAATTCTCATTTCTTTTAAACACTTGCTATTATCAGTTTCATGCTTAGAATTTTCAAGGCTTTCCCTCATTGTGTTCATGGTAATAGATTCTGAAGTTAGATACTCCTTAACTTTCTGCTGAAACAGACAATATGACTCACATAGGTCTTGAGGTAATTCCGACTTGATAATGAGCTCAGACAAAAGATCCTCTCCAGATACCTTTCTAAGCCATGAGTTTCTATGTTCATCATTCTGAAATTGCTTATCCAAGTCCTGAATCCAAATAATCAGCATTTCCTGGAACCAGTGATCCACTTTCATTCCAGGCTTTCGATATTCACTTAAATCCTCTGTCGCCCCAGGTTTACCAGCATCGGCCTCCTTGATTTTCTTCAAAGCATGAGCAAGCCATTTCTTTCCTAATCTCTTTGTCCATGCTTCCCAAAGCCAATCCATTTGTTGAGAAAACTGATCAATTTTGCTGCTTAGCTTGTGAACAAGCCTAACAGGTTCTTTCGTAGAAGATTGTAACTCAGACAGAGAAACACTCTGAATATCCATGCCAAGAAATTGAATCCTTTCAGAAGCTGCACTACATACTATTGTTTTGGTGGACTCCGTCTCCAGATTAAGAATGTTCTCCAAGAACCTGATGATCTCATCTTTAAGTTCAATCACACGTTCTTTAGGGCCTGAAATGGCAACAAAAATTTCATCCATATATCTGCATGCATGTAGTCTTCGATTTTCTGATGCTGGGATGGTTCCTTCAGATTGTTGTTTCATTTTATTGCGAAGCCACTGCCGAAGCTTTGAAGAATGTTTCATTTGATTCAGTGAATTCATCTTATACTCACAATCAGACCTGTGATCAAGTGCTTCATAGTGCAAACAAATCTTATAAAATTCTTGGTCAAAAAGGTCCAAGTAGATATTCATTAGAACTGAAGAAAGAATACCTTCTTGCGGACATCCTTGACCCTTTGGAAAACCACCAAATTCTACATTTAGGACATTTGCCTCAAACATCTGACCCAGAATATAAGTAAGCACATGTTATCATCTTCTGATTCTTCTTTCATTGTTGCCATGTTTCACTAAATATTGGGTACTCTGTTTCTTTTATAAATGTTGAATCAATCTGGACATGTGATTCGATTTGAATGTACTTAGCTGAACAAGTTGACCCTTCCACTCTTGCAACTGGTGGAAAATTTTGGAAAATTGTAGCTTGTAAAATAAATCTCCCACAGTTACCTAATTCTGTTTTTCTCTGAATAATCCTCTAATTTTAAATTAGAGTACCATGGTTTTAGTTTATTTATTGGAACAAAAAAGTTCCTCGGCATTTGATTTTACACTCAAAATCTCCACCAAATCAGCTTGTCAGCAGGAATTCAATAGCTACAGGAATTACTGGCTATCAGACTCAATAGTAGATAGAATCTACTCTATGTCTGATGTCATGGGAAGATTGGAACTCAAAGTCTTATACTTCTCTATAATACCTTGGAGAACTTCTGGGTTTGCAATCACATTTGCTAGAAGATCATGGAACTTCCCGGCATTTTGTTGCTGCTTAACATACATCTTCACATGCAATTCAAGACGTCTTTTGGAACTGGTGAGCTGTTTCCTTTCTTCCTTGACAGGACTGCTCTTAATAGACCATTGTCCTAATTCTAAAGCAAAATTTGCTTCAACATTTTTTTCAATTTTATGGCCATTCACACCATCCTCCAACTTTCTTTGATCAAAATCATGATGTACATTTGTAGGTGCAACTGTAGAGGCATATCGTTTATGTTGGAAGATGTTATTTGGATGATTTTTCTCTGTCATAAAATAACTGCTTCAATACATCAATACAAAAACAATAAACTTCAACCAAACATGAATAGAATAAAACTTTAAACTTATAATCCAATCATAAATCAACACTTGGACTACATCCTTTTTCAGAATGGATATAGTACCATGTGTAGTTTTCCTTTGAATACAGTAATCTGCTAGAAGTCAAGTGCACTGTTTGCCATAATGAGAAAAAGCCAAAAAGGTGCGACTTCAGTATTTTGACATACAATTATAATTTGATAAAACTGATAAAACGGGTATAAAACCTTAAGGTTCTTAATTATCGCTCCCAATGTTTTCTTCATGTGAAATATGTAAAAGCTGATTGTCAAAAGGATAAAGTTTCCGTAACTGTCTTTCCTTCCAAAATTTCTTTGTTAAATAAATCTATAGGAATTATTGTGAAGTGTGTAGATTAATATGTTTAAGAAATTAAGTCCTTAGATGGGTAGCTCCATAGGCAGTGTAGTTTCTCATGGCACAATCTTTGAATGTTATTTGTCGGTTTCTACATTTCCAGTTCAAATAAATGGTTTACCATAGCCAGAACCCTTTTCCCATACACTGAGAGGTTAAGGGCCCTGGTTTATTGGTGTCATAAAATGAAAATGACCTGTCATATATTATGCAGGTGATTTTCTGCAGTTAAATATTATTAGATATCATTTTTCCAGATTAACTATGTAGAATACTCAACAATCAATTCATTCTTTCCATCGCCCATTTTTCATAAGTAATAATTCACAAGAACCTATCTCTCAAGCGCTTGAATGGTCCACATGGCAGTCATTGCCTTGGGTGAAGCTCACAACAGTATATAGTCCACCTAGTCCAAATGTCATTTACTATCAGAGGTGGTGTATCAACTTTAATTTGTTTTCTTTGATTGTTGAAGAATTGCCTTAACCATGTACATTTTGTTACAACAAGATTGGAGTTTAGTATGTACTATGAACAACTTTTATTTTCAAAGTGATCTGGTTTTGTGTTATGTCAAATACCAAAAATTGGCTCAAGTCAAATTTTTGTTCTCATCAAAACAGCTCAAAGATTATTATAGATTCTAAACATCATGCATAGATCTAGGTGCATAAAGTCAGGCCAGTAAATGTTAAAATGTGGAGAGTAATGCAATAAAGAGGTCTTGACTATTTTAATTATAGTAGGAAAAATCATTTTTAGGAATAAATCAGCAAATCAAAAGATAAAGACTTCTTGAAAAAATTGGGACCTAACCAAGAAAAAATTGGGAATCCAAAAAATACAGAATAAGGAAGAAAAAACTGCTATTTTTTATACTTAAAGGCAATGTAATTGCATAGAGATAGAAAAAGTTAAGGGAAATAAGAGTTTACACACTGAATTTTGGAATATAATTTTTTGTTCATTAATTTTCAGATTACTGGTTGCATTGCAGTGATGGTTGCACAATGCATAGTACATTACTACATAGAAGAACACTACAAGTACATAGTTGAACTTTAAAGTTCAAACCTAAAAATGTATTACAATCTAACCTACAAAGGACAAAATAACAAAAGGTGGAGTAAGCCAACGAGCAATTTTGCTTGTCTATCCCTGTTTATTCCTATGCTCTCTGGAAGGACAATTTGATCAGTCTCTTTCCTTAAACCATCTATCGTATTTCAAACAGTTTATAGATGATGCTAATGGAATTTGGAAAGGCTCTTGTCCTTCATTTTGAGAGTTGAAGAGGTATCTTGTTCAAGAAAGACACAAGCAAGAGTTTCCGCTTCTGAAATACACTTATTTGCTCAGGTCAGTTTTGACCTGTATCCTTCACTTGCTAAGGTAATCTGGGCAATTCAGAACAGAGTTAGTGTTAGACAAAAGTCTTCTCCTTCGATCTTCAAGTTGGACAATTGTTATTTTACTCACAGGCTTTGCGTAGAAAAGGATCTCCTATTTCCTTTGGAAAAATTATGCTCAGTTCTGTCACATTCCAAGAGACGTGATTTATTGGAGAAACCCTAATTGCATCTGAAGCTACTACCTATGCAAGAACAGAGGTTTAGCCTCACCATGTGGGGGATTGCATGTAATGTCCCCTTTTGGGATTGCCCTAAATCTTGCCCTAGAATCACAAGTTTAATGTAGTTAGGGTTATAACTTACCAATTAAATGCTTTAAGCAAAAATCTTGGTTTATGTCCTACAATCATGTTAGATAATATTGGAATATAATTCATATGATCAAACACATATAATAAATGCCTTATCTATTTAAACCATGTAAATAAATAACTATTTCAAATCTATATAAACTACACACTATCCATAATGCATAGTGGGAGTTTAATCATATTAATTTTTAATGTGAGAAAATGATACGTCCGCCTTTGAAAGCCATCCATGGGTTCCAAGATAATACATGGCCTGGAATAGCTTCCCTCTCAAGTGGCAAACACACAGTCATCCAATATGGAGTGGCGTACTTAGTGGATAAACTTGTATCTGCTTTCCCTATCCATGCTGCCTTATCCATTCCTCTTATGATTGAAACTCCTTGAATCCATTCGCACAATTAATCCATGTAGAGATTGGGGAAAGCTACAATAGGAGGCCTGTAGATTCCCCTTTCTAAGCCCAAGGGCGAACACTCACCCCGCTAGCCCCAAGTGGCAAACACACAATCATCCAACATGGGATAAGCGTAATTTGGTAGAAACCCAGCATTTGTTCTATTGGTATTTCCCTGCTGTTCCATACCCGGGGATAATAAAACCGAGGTGATCCTCCGGGATGCGCATGTATACTAAATATTCGAGGGATGGCAGACATAAAGGGGACGGCTGGCAGAAGTTGATATAATATATATATCTTATAAAATTGAAAACTAGGTTTTGGTGTTAGCATAACAAGATAAGAATTATAATGTGTAAAATGAAACTATAGGAAATTAGTAAAATTATAGCATTTATAGTATATCTTGAATGCTAATTGCTAAATAAAATTTGACAAATGAAATTGTCAAATTGGAGATTTCTATTATATCGAAAATATGAATATCTGATGTCATATGAGATATCACAAAGTCTATAAAGATGATTACACGATTCATCATTACAATGAGTATCAAATGCCAAATAGTAAATACAGATACTAATAGCAATAGCATTACAAAAGACAAAATGCCAAAATGTTAGGGTCGGCCCACTGATGGGCCCGGCGGGAGACGGTTATGGTCTCCTGCCAAATCAAGAAATTCCCAGAGACTCCTGAGACTTGGAGACATCTCCCTGCTGAAACTTGACATCCCCACGCCTCCAAACACACTGCCTCCCCATCTCCCCAAACATCCCTTGCTCTTTTGTGCAAAAATCGTACGATAGGGGAAACGATTCTACGAACACCAGATTTCCCCACTCATATGGCACTACAAACAATTAAACATATCTAGACCATGGAGATTATACAACAACAAATATATCAATATACATAATAATCACAGAGAACATACTACAATATCATATAAAATATAACATCAGACTCGCTATATTCAAGATACATGAGTATTACCGTCCCGCTGGATCATGAATTGTCCATCGAGTGCAAATAATTAGTGTTTGATCTACCTTAATAGCCTGAGTTGTCTAATTCCACTTTAATATCTGGCAGATATTGCTCTTACGAGTAAACTAAACCTAATAATCGCATTATCTGAAAGTATCTTCATATTAAAGAACCATAATTACTTATAAGGCTCAATAATTGTTGCAAGCATCATTATTGCATAATCGTATATAATATATATATATATATATATATATATGTGTGTGTGTGTAATTATATTAAACTTACTTCCCTTGTTATTGATTTATCATTCGTCTTCATATATATCTCATTGAACCATTTTCTTACTCCCACATATTTCTTCTTGATATCTGCTCCAATTCCCACATGATATTTCGTTCCTTATTCCTGAATAAATCTGCTGATTTTATTCAAATTTCTAATTCATTTCTCTTCCATGCACTTATTAATTTCTTTCCTCCGTGTCCTTTGCAAATGATTTCATTTTCCTTATATATCTCCATGTCCAAGTGAAATGATGCATCTCTTAGAAAGGAGATAACTTCTTGGAAAGGCATGACCCTTTGTTTACCTTAATTGCTGCATTCACATTAAGTACTTGTTTTTATTTATTAATTGCTGCCTTCCTTTACTAATATTAATCGCTGTTTTTCCTTTACCTTATGTAAATTGCTACTACTTCAAATAGTAATCGCTGCCCCATCATTCTCTTAACTAAACACTGCTGCCTCCTTACAATTAATCGATGTCTGCATATTACGTATGAAATGCTGCCTTTGTAAATAACTCAATAAACTCTTAATAGCTGGCTTCACAATATAGATCGCTGCTCTGTATCCCTTTATTAAACTCCATTGTTATTTTATATATATGATGGTAGTTGCTGCTGTTTATCAATGTATTACATGTTTTCTTATTTTAATATATTTATTTTTATATTAGTTTTTTAATATATATATTTATAATATATTAGAATAATTATAATAATATTAAATTGTTATTATTTATATTTATATTTAAATATATTGTTATTTTATTTTATTTATTTATTTATTTGCATTTCAACACTTCATTTTTTTATATTTTAGTGTTACAATTTCAGGGGTATGACAGTCCGCCCTTCCCAAGATTGCTTGTCCTCGAGCAATTTCAAATTGGGATGATTGAAGATTTTGATGCCTTCTCAGTTGGCAATTATCTTGGTTATGTCTAACTCTACACTACAATGATGTCTTTGAGGAGTAGCTGCTAGTATACTTGCCTCAACTTGACTACCAATAAGGTTAATACCATCTTCTAAAGTATGAGGACAATTTGTTGTCCAATACTCTTCTGACTCATGTACTACTATTCCCCGATAACTCTCACAAACAAAACCAAGAGTTGGAAATTGACAAGACTTGAGACAAGTTTTCTCTCATTTCATCACCACAAGGATTCAAAGCAATGAATCCAAACTCTTGATTACCCTTGTTGCATTTTGTGTAAGCATTCAACAAAATTTTGAGTCAAGTTTGTTTTTAATGAGGATATAAAATAGCTTATAGGGTTTTAGTAACACTTAACCTAGTCAAACATCTTTCAACCTGTATCACCTTGTCTTAAACTTTAAGGGGCATGTTATAACATTCTAAGGTATATATTTCCTAGTAAATACTTAAGTACAACATTATCGGATTGATGCAATAAAATGGAAGACGTATAAACGTTTAGCATTCACAACAAACAATAGGAAGACTAATATCCAATTCTTGTCCAATCTTCCAAATCAATTGGAGGTTATCACTCTTCTTTGACATATCCCCATGTTTGGTACTAAATTTATTTTCATATCTTGGGAAAGTATTGTTTTATTTTCCCTGATTCATTTAAACAATATCAATGTATCCCAAGGTTTGAAAGGTGAGAATGATCTTGGGATTTATAGGCTTATCTAATAATTTTGTTGTAGCTTGATTTGTATCAAATTTATCTCAAATACTTAATGTTGATGTCCTTGACCTTAAATCTTGGATATAGAGCAAGAGAAATGACTTAGGAGAAGAAGAGCCTAGGATGAAATTATCTCAAATATTTTCTATATCACTAGTTCCTAAAGAGTGGAGTTATCTTCATTACCTTTGCTTGAACGTATTGTGTTTGGCATGGATGATTGTTTGGATGTTTATTTATTTTTAGTGCATAAATGTTGTTAATGAAAAGGCTTTGAGTCTTTTCAGCCCTTTAAGAGATCTCAAGGACTGAGATTGTTGGGGGATAGGCATGAGTAAAGTAATAGATGAATTTCCAGAGATCTTAGATTTTTCAAGCAACCTTTGGCAGTTTTCCACATATTAAGATGAGGATTAGAAGCATGACACACATCTATGATCTTCATGGCAATGTTTAATGTTGGTCTTCTTTCCCCTTCACCAAAGGTGCAAAGCAAGGAACATGATGTTGATGCACTGTAAGTGATATTATCTGACTTAGTCAAATAATTCTCCTTTCCTAGTTGCAATAGAAACCATACATGGAATAGTTATGTTATGTATACCCTATGATAATGCTTATCATAAAACAGATACCTTATGATGTTAGGAATACGTTTACTGAATCCTAATTGTTTGTGTGAAAGTTGTACCTTAACACAATTTATGATTTTGACAAAAAAAAAAGAGCTTGACATCGTGACAAATCATGTACAATCATGTTTTGTACTTAGTTAGGTTTTAATACTTGTTTCAATCTAGAGTTTGGGTTTACTTACCTCCCTTTGTCATATGTTGGTGGTGAGGTGAATCCATTGGATAGATTTATGCCTTTATATCCATTTCTTAAAGGAGTCACCACCCTTCACAATAAACAAGTCGCCACCCTTCAGAGTAAATGAATCACCACCCTTCATTATAAAGGAGTCATAGTCTTTCACATTTGAAGTGTTACATCCCCTCTGACTTAAACATGCTAATGACAATGGATTATGGTCGTTATGTTAGTTGCAAGTAACTACTTTCATGTGAATGTGAAATTGAGAATAAAATAGATGCTTTATCGTTATCGTAACGGTAATGTTAACGATCTTTAATTCTGCAAGTGAATTTAATGTTCATGTGAAATTGAATGAGATCATGAGATTAAATTTAAATGCATATTTATATAAACGCTGAGAACGATCTAACCAAAATCCTTGTCAATGGATGCAGGATTTGTCGACGCCACGAGAGAAAGGGAAATATCATCAAGGAGAGGATGTGGTTAACAATGGATCAATTTTATCATCAATCCTGAGTCGTGTTGTGACCTTTTCACACATCGCCCCATTTAAGATGGGGACCCCTAATTTTTGCTCCATTCTGGTCGTTTTGGCTTTGTTTTTTTGTGTCTCTCTCTCCGTCTGTCTCTTTTCTGATGGTCTACTTTCTGGGGACATTCCCGTCTGCAAGCTTCAACATGAATTTGGCCAAGTCTGAAAATTAGGGTTTGAGTCTTTCCAGCCAATTTGAAGTCAAACGAGGTGAATAACTTGAAATTTGAGCTTAACGTTCTTGTCAGTATGCTTCCAGCAGGCTTCCAGCAAAAATTTATCAGATTCCGAGGTACTTACTATTTTTAGTAAGTGTGAGATTACAGGCGATTCGTCAACATTTTCGAGATTCCGACAGTCACACGGCATTCAGGGTATATCAGACTGCTTGCATGCCAAATTTGAGCAAAAACGGACAGCTTACTATTTTTAGCAGTCCGGCTTCCGGCACGAATTTCAGGGTCCAGATGCAGAGATTTTCTTTGCATGTCTGGATATTCCTTCTGGGTTTTTCGAGACCTTCGCGATGATGTAACATGCAAGCATTGGGCGAATTACACTTTCGTGGATTCAAATTTCTCCGGAGGCTATTTTTAGGGTTTGTGTCGCAGGTTTCCTTTCGCATGTCGTGATTCCCTCGGTTGGTTTTTCGAGCTTCGCCATGGTGTGACATGCAAACGAGGGATTCTCACTCAAGAAGGAACTTGCTATTTTAGCAAGTGTGTCCTATACTCGCCTCCTCCCGCTAGCTCACAGATTCACAGTCGCATCGCAGTTGACGCAGTAAACGGCGCGTTTATATCACCTGCACGCGATGCAAAGGCAAGTTGGTTTCCAGCCTTCTGGAGCCCAGTACAGGGCATCAAAAGTCAAAATCTTCGAAAACCGATGTAAACCATCGCGATCAGCATCCTTCAAGCTATCTGCTGGTGAAATTTCAAGTCGATCGGAGCACTTACTATTTATAGTAAGTCAATTTGGAAACTGGCTAAAAATAGCAAGTCGGGTGCATGCGCTGATGTCAGTAGTCAGGTCACGTGGTGAGGAGCGCCTCATTAAAATTTCAAGTCAATCTGAGCAATGGAGCTATCAGAAACAAGTGGTTACTATTTATAGTAAACTACCTTCAGAAACAGGCTAAAAATAGCAGGGTCAGCTAAAGATGGCAGTGTTGACAGGACAATGAGGTTATGAGGATGCTACGTTCAAAATTTCAAGTTGATCCGAGCTTCAGAAGCGCAAAATCAAGAGGACTTACTATAAATAGCAGGGCACGATGCTGGCGAAGATGATGAAAATTTGTCTAAGTCTGGAGTCTCGTCCAGCAGGCAAGGCAAAATGCGCCCAGATTGATGAAGAAGTATAAAAAAAATTCTAAGTATAAATTTCATCCGCTTCAAGTGCTGAAATGCGCCCAAGGAGAGTTAATAAGGAAAAAGTCAAAAAGTCAATGAAGTTCATCCAGTACACAGGCTAAAATGCGCCCAGCTCAAGCTCTCATGTTGGAAAAATTTTCTAAGTATAAAACTCATCCTGCAGGGAGGCCAAAATGCGCCCAAGTTTCAAGGTCAAAGCAAGAGTCAACAAAATTCATCCTCCTACATGGGCAAAATGCGCCCAAATCAAGGCATGTCAAGACAAAAATCAGGAAGTTCAAAAGTCATCCTTCTTGCATGTCTAAATGCGCCCAAGTTGAGGTGTAAAAGGTAAGTGGTGGGGGTAAGTGAGGTGAAAG
>VDFB02294646.1:0-26215 GCA_007258455.2 Sequoia sempervirens | reverse complement strand
TATTTTGTAGTAATAGTCAAATATAAAAGACAATATGCAGTGCATGATAAATTGTAACCATTTCCATATTTTGGAATAACAAACAAATGTAAAAAGCAAATTGGAGAGTTAAATTTTGTGCAATGACAAACACACGAATACAAGTGCATGGCTAAAAACTAGTGAAACCCTTTACCTATTTCGTCGAACAATTCTAATAGTAATGAAAAACCATTTAAACCAGTCAAATCCATTTCATATTTCCTATAAGGAAGTAAATATGAAAAACACAATGCAAAGTAAACGTCGTGCAATGAAGAACACAAGAGATTGAAGAACACAAGATATTGAAAAGCACAATGTAGAGTAAATGTCGTGTATGGACGAGTATAGAGGAAATGAAAACCAATGAAACCCTGAAATCGAACTGAAATTACTTGACATTCATATAAAGTGTAAGTTCAAACCCCAAATATTGAGTTACAGATCATTGTGACAAGAATTGACATCACATACAACATATTTGCATTCCCAGATATAAAGAACATAAATGAAAAATCCAATGTAAACAACATCAGTATGAAACCCCAGATATTTATAGATTTGTGGACAACATATTCATAGCATACAACATATTGGCATCTGTAGGAATAAAGAATTTGTAGTAGTAGAATACCTGTAGCTTCTTAGGATGTTGTTGTTGCTGCCTCTGCACTTTCTTCATATTTCCAAAGCAAATTTTATAACTGAAAATGAAAGTGGGACGTGCTAAATGGAAATTGCCAGAGATTGAGTAATACATATATTTGATTTTGAAATTCTCTTTATGTGTTCAATGCTAGTTTGGTATAGAGTCTTTATTTTCTGTCCTTTTTCTTTCAAATTTGAAATCTTGATCTAAAGCCTTCAATTGCAGAGCTTGTATGTATTAATGGCGTGCAATCCTTGTTTTCTTGACAGCAGATTTTGGTGGCTTTAACACCATTGTTTTGGTGGATGCAGGTGGCAAAAAAGGAGAAGGAACTAGTAGTAGAGAGCATCAATTTGATTGATGGGACGCATATGAATGATTGATTTTCGTTTGAGTGTTGTGTTGGTGGGCAAGTGGGATGGGGGTTCGGTTGGATTGGGTTTGCTGATGGGACAGTGTCTGCTCCTAGTTGTTCTCGTGGCATTGTGATGTAATGCAAGTGGTGACATTATAGGGGAGCTTGGGTTATACTAATTTTATATTTTGAGTGCATGTTTTAAAGCTACGGGTTAGTAACAAGTAATATGGCTTGTATGTTTGTGGTGTCAGATGTGCTTTGAATATTCTCTGACATGTAAGACTGCGAATATCTATTTGTGTATGGGACAAATATTCACCAATTATAATACAATTTTGACTGTACAATGATATGAGTACGCTTGTTGACTTTGTGGGTGAAAACTGTTTTACAATTACATATTAATTTTCTCTAGTGTGAGGCCAACGTGGGACTACTTCCGTCCCCAGTATAGACTCCCACCCTACTTTAGGTTCTCTCCCCTAGCTTATATTTATGAAGAACCAATTTTTTTTGGCTTCAACTTAGAGTTCAAAATATAACCATCATATACTCCCGCCCTACTTTAGGTCCTCTCCCCTAGCTCATATTTATGAAGAACCAATTTTTTTGGGCTTCGACTTAGAGTTCAAAATATAACCATCATATACTCCCGCCCTACTTTAGGTCCTCTCCCCTAGCTCATATTTATGAAGAACCAATTTTTTTGGCTTCAACTTAGAGTTCAAAATATAACCATCATATATTTCTAATTAAGTTCAGAAATTGTACTACCTAGTGGATCCATCCGAGAGGGAAGAATTGAACTGAACGCCAAGTAGGTAAACTGATATCCTGCGGCCTTCATTCACGAATTCGTTGATGGCCATGATGAACGTCAAATTTAATCCTCAAACTGTCCGCTGGTTCTGTACGCGCACATGAAGTTTAAAAAAAACCTGGAGCTCATCCAGACCGTACCTCTTTTCTGCACAATAGTGTTATACATTTGTGGGGCTGGATAGCCGCTCCCTTATACGAGTGGTCCATTTTAGTTTGGTGGGCATATTGTCTCACGCCATTTGTTAAAAATCCAAGGCCATTGGCGATGATTTCCAATAAGAGTAAGCACAGACGGTGCCAAAATGCACTGACTGAGTCTCTGCTATTTAATAAGGTTTTAAAAAGTGCACTGACTTTGAGTCTCATTAGATGGTGATTTGAGTGGTGGGGAGTTGTTGTTCGGCAAAAGAAACAAAACAGAATAGAATATAACAGAATGGTGAGGGGAAAGGTGCATCTGCAAAAGATACAAAACCCTGTAAATCGTCGGGTTACATTCTCCAAACGTAAGGGGGGGCTCTTGAAGAAGGCCAGCGAGCTTTCTGTTCTGTGTGAGGCGGAAGTTGGGCTTATCATTTTCTCACAGACGGGGAAGCTGTTTGAGTTTGCAAGTCCCAGGTAAGGAATTCCCATTTTCCCTATCGATTATATTCTGCAAACAATGGAAAGTTACAGTCTATTTTAATTTCCAAAGTTAGAGAACTTTGAGTTATAGAAGTTCTTACAAACAAATAGAAACAACATATGCCGAATAAAAACAAGTACAAAGAACCAGAAGAAAATTATTTATAATGCGGCGACGAGTTCTGCAGCCCTAAATTTTTCTCTCGCAAAGTATGACCGAGTATAATGAGGAAGCGATGATAATAGGTGTGTTTTAGAAACCCTACTTTAGTAATCTCTGTGCAGCGTGGAGGGCATGGTATTCACTAAGTGCAAGTTACGTTTAGATCGAGTGATCACCGTAGCCAAGTTTGAACTGCCATTGACAAGGCTTGCTATGCTTACCTCTTGCATTCATATTTAAAAGATGCATTGTCATCATTGCGCCAGTGCAAAGAGGGCTAGCGTTGCAAAAAGGTGCAACTACCTCATATGTGCTCACACTGAGCAGATTTTCAAAGAAGTTTCGAAGGAAACTTAAGTTTTTAGGACGCCCTCTATGTTGAGAGAAAGGAAAAACATTATCAAGTACTAACACTCGTGAGCTGGAGGATATCATCGGTGGATTGATTGATGAAAGTTTTTAAAACTCTCATCTCTGTTAGATGAGGATCACACGAATCTCAAATTATAACTGAAATCTTCATCACAATTGTTATGAATGAATACATGAAAAAATATTTTATGTTGAATTAATGTTTTTCAAATATTATTATGGCTTGTACTGTCTTTTCTCTAAATTAGTTTCTAAATTATTTGTATAATTTGCAAATTTAATTGACAGTTTTTTTTTTAATTTTTTGTGTAAACAAGTGTTTAGATTATCATTTATAAAATAATATTACACATATTGACAAAAAAAGTTGAAAAAAGTTATACTTATAGTTCATATAGGGTTGAAGTCCATAGCATAGAATTGTTGAAACAAAAATAATGCTTACGGTTGCAAAAGCAGTAGTGGGGGGCGGGAAGAGTCCCACAAATCAACATCTTTATCTTTCAAATTTTCTTCTTCTTCTATAACATGGGTAGGCGAAATGGAAAGATCCAATTGAGGGAACTTTCCCAAATCAAACTAGTTGGAAATGCCACTAGTAGACCACCCAAAAGTTCCTTTTGTGGGTGGTAGGGAGGCAGAACACTGAGGTGCATGCTCTGACAAACCCCACCATCCATGATTGCTTCTTGAGGTTGGGGGAGAAGCTTGGGAGCTAGTGATGTAGGGACTTTTGAATAAATTTTGACTTGGAGGTCCATTTTGGCTGAAATTTTACATGGAGGTGCAGCTTGAGGAGTTGACTGGAATACAAGCTCCTTTCAAAAAAAATTCGCGACCAAATTCTTTCATCTAAGGCCTCAAAAGTAGCTTTTAGTTTTTCTTTTTGAATTTTTAGAAATCTATTTTTTCCTTGTTTTTTCAAACTCTTGTTCGAATTAGAAATGTAAGTTGATAATCAGTGTAACCAAAGTGGTAGAGATGTAATTAGTAATTTTCATGGTCAAATGGAAATGTATGCCTAAAATGGAAAATGGAGAAAGTTGTTGAAAGTTTCCAAAAAAATTAATTTTCGGATTAGTTGATGTAATGTTTTTTTTTCAATTGTAGAAGTAAAATGGGAAGAGGAATAATGAAGGAAAATTAATACAATTTCTTGTCTTTCCGTGTTTTCTGTTTCTGACATTAATGGTCATTATTATGTTGTGAATTGGTTGCAACATTTGGTATTAGAGTAGGAAGATGGATGGAGAGGAAGAGGAAGAGGAGGTCTTGCCTAGATGCATAAAGATATGCAAAACCTAGAAAGACAAGTAGAATAACTTACAAACATAATGGAAAATTAGAGAATGAGACAACAAGGAGATGGTTCATGTGAAGAGATAGGCCAAGGAGGTGCAGGTCAATATACAAAATTTAAAGAAGAATAATTTGAGTGTGTGAATTTTGAAGAGAGGATGCTTAGGGCATTAGAAAGAAAAATGAAGGGATCAAGATCAAAGTTTTAGAGTACATGCAAATACTCTTAAACCAGAGGAGCTAATAGATTGGTTGAACAATATATAAAAATTCTTTGAATGGAAGTCTATGATAGAGGAAAATAAGGTAAAATTTGCATGCACCAAGTTAAAGGGTTATATAGTGATCTAGTGGGATCATTAGAAAAGAAACAAACTAGGAATGGAAAGGATAAGATCAAGACCTAAAAGAAAATGGAGAAGTTGAGAGGTTTTTTCCCCATAGACTATGCACAAACCCTTTTTTGTAAATTTCAAAATTTGAAACAAAATTTATCTTTTGTGCAAGATTATACAGATAAAGTTTACAAGTTGTCTATTCATGTAGAATATCAATAAACTAATGAACAAATGGTTGCTAGATATGTCAAATGCCCAAAATTTTCTATTTAAGATGAATTGAGCATTCATCAAGTTAGTAGTATGGAAGAGGCACACGAGTTAGCACTACAGGTGGAAGAAAAATAAATAAAACAATATCTTCAAAGGAATAGAGGAAGGGGTACATCATCTCCATTTTAGGGTGGTTTAAATTATAGTAGGAGAGAGTCATCCCAAGGAGCAAAAAAACAAGAAGATACTCAACAAGATCCTCAAAATCAACAAAGAGGAAGGAGATTTCAGAGGGGTAGAGATTATGGTGGTGGTAGAGGATGGGAAAACCAAAGAAGACCTTTCACTTATTTTAGATGTGGAGAAGAGGGTCATGTAGCATTTGAATGTTCAAATTATAACATGCAAGGAATAATTCATGGAGGACCGACTAGGTTGAACCCAATTCAAGTTGAGAATGAAGGAGTAGAACTGGAGATTTCACCGAATATGGGGGAGACTCTCATTATGAGAAGAGTGATGGTAATCTTAGAGAAGGAGAAAGCACAAGCTAAAAGTTTTGATGGTTCATGGCTTCAAAAAAATATCTTCTGAACTAGATGCACTTCAAGAGGAAAGGTATGTCAATTTATCATTGATAGAGGCAATTGTGAGAATATGGTTTCTAGAGAAATGGTAGATAAGTTGAACTTACATTGTGAAAAATATCCTTATCCATATCATATTACATGGTAAAAAGGGAAATTAAGTCACTGTTGATAAAAAATATTTAATTAAGTTTTCCACAGGAAAAATCTATAAGGTGGAAGTATGGTGTGATATCATTCAAATGGATGCATGCCATGTATTTTTGGGAGGCCATGGCAGTATGATAGGAAAGCTATGCATGATGGAGAGAAAAACACATATACCTTTTGGAAGGATGGCTCTAAAATAATTTTGTTAACCCCTTAAGGATGAAGGAAAAGGTGAGTCTATGCTATCTAAAAGATAAAGTATCAAAGAAATAAAAGTAGTATGTCAATACCACCAGAAGTAACAAAGGTATTAAGAGATTTTGTTGATGTTGTTCCAGAAGAGTTACCTGATGGTGTACTGCCAAAGAGAGATATTCAACATCATATTGATCTGATTCCATGAGAAACTCTACCTAATGAAGCAACTTATAGGACATGAATCTGACACACCATGCAAAGATAAATAAACAACAGATAGAACTTGTAAGGAAAGGTGTGGTGAGATAGAGCATGAGTCCATCTGATGTACCTACACTATTAACTCTAAAGAAGGATGGCACATGGAGGATGTGAAAAATTAGAAGACCAATCAATAAGATCACCATCAAGTATCAATTTCCTATACCTTGTCTAGATGACATGATGGATGTGCTTGTCGGGGCCACACAGTTTAGCAAGATCCATCCACAAAGTGGTTATCATTAGATTTGGATCTAAAAAGGGGATGAGTAAAAAACAACCTTCGAAACTAGATATGGCTTATATGAGTGGATGGTTATGCCATTCAAATTATCGAATGCACCTATAACATTTATGAGGCTAATGAATACTATACTATGAACTTACATTGGTAAGTTTTTAGTAGTTTATTTTGATGATATTTTGGTTTTTAGTAAAAGAAAAGAAGAAAACCTACAACATTTGAGGATTATCTTGGGTTTGTTGAGGAAAGAGAAACTCTATGCAAATTTGAAGAAGTGTAGGTTTATGCAAGTCAGTCTGGTACTTTTGGGTTTTTATCTCCACAAATGGTGTCATAATGGATGCAAAAAGGGTTAGGGAAATTCTAGAATGATGTAGTCCAAGCAACATAATAGAGATAAGAAGTTTTCATGGGTTGGCCACCTTCTATCAAAATTTCATTCAAAATTTCAATAGTATTGTAGCACCTATAACAGATTGCACCAAAGGAAAGGAATTTGTGCGGACTAAGGAAGCTGAGGAAAGTTTTTAGAACCTCAAGAAGAAAGTAAGAAAAGCTCCTATATTAGCAATACAAAATTTTAATAAGGTATTTGAAGTGGAATGAGATTCCTCACATGTGGGAATAGGAGCTGTGCTTAATCAAGCAGGTAAACCTAATGCATTCTTTAGTGAGAAGTTGAATGAGGTGAGAAAAAATTATTTGAATTATGATGTGAAATTTTATGTAATTGTCCAAGCTTTGAGATATTGGAGGCATTATCTAGTCCCCAAGGAGTTTGTGTTGTTTAAAGACTGTATTGCATTGAAATACTTGAACATACAAAAAATTAAATAGTCAACATGCCAAATGGGTCTCTTTCTTACAGGACTACACCTTTGTTTTGAAGCACAAGTCAGTGAAACAAAACTAGGTTACAAATGCTTTAAGTAGGCATGTTGTACTTTTGACCAAAATAGAAAGTGAGGTAATTTGTTTTGATGCTATCAAATATTTATATGAATCTAATGACGATTTTTGGGAGATTATGAAACAACTAAAATCTCTAGTAGTTGGCAACATGGAGCACATTAGGGTTGAATATTTTATGCAATCTTGTACCCCAAAATTAAAATTTTTGTTACACTTAGACATTTTGAAGAAATGAGTAAAAGTCTTGTTAAATCAGTTTAAAAAGGTCAAAATTTGGGTATGCATGTCTTGCATGAGGGGTTAAAACTCAAAATTTTCAAAATCTAACGATCTAGGTCTGCTCAAAGCAGCTTAATCAACAAAACCCAGATCTTAGTTTTTCATCCCTAACTTTTAGGAAAACTGTTATTTTTAGAAATTTTCTAAAATTAGTAACATTTTCTGGGTTTTTCTGGGTTTTTCTGGGTTTCTTTGGAAATGGATATTGGCAAAACTTTCTAAAAATAGAAAGTTTCTAAAAATAGAAAGTTGGTCCGACAGGTGTTTTCAATATCAGGGTCCCAAGACCCATGGAGGACAAAGACGCCCGAGGTGGCATTTTAGTCCCACTCCACAAATCAGGGACACATAGATAGAATCATTAAATGATCATTCATCTTTTGAGGTTTGTCAGGATTTTTCGTAAAAATATATAGCTTATTAGGCTTGTGGATGCAAAATAGGGCCAATTAAGCCATTAAGAAGCACAAATAAAGCAAGGCGAGCCCAAACAAGTGTGAAAATTCAAAGGCATGCGTTTTTCTATACTACACTTAATTAAAAATATTAACTATCTCAAGAAGGATACTATAACAAAGCCCACATGAACTATAGGGACTGAGACATTAGAATATTTAAGATCAAAGGACACAAGTGTTTATAACAAGGCACAACCAAAAATAATCAAAACCCCCTTTTCAATGATAATATACTTCTATATCTTGCTCTTGTAGCCTTGGGGAATTAGCTTTAACCTATTTTTGTCAAGTCTAGTCTTTACCTACTGTACCTATTTAACATTACTTTTTAAATATTTAATATTTATAAGACTTTATAAAATTAGATATGTCCATAATATGCATCTAAGAATTAATTATTAAAATAAAGCTTAAATAATCTTCCTTTAGACATCTAAGCATAGGTAAATGGGTTGTCTTGCAATAAATTTTTCTAGGTGGCCCTATTACAACAAAAGAATCCTATCATTCTATCCATATCCTTTACCACCAACATTAAATCATGCCCACTTCTGCAAAGAACCATCTATTCTTCCATTTAGAAATATAACATGTTTTTCATCACATATATGTGTTTAGGTGGAAAATAGTGTTCACCAAAATGAATCAACAAGATGATGAACCACTAAGTTTTTCCACACAAAACATGCAATTATGAGAGCCAAAACATGCAAATAATAAAAAAAAACTAACCCTAACTGTTATAGCAATGAAGAGGGGTGTTTTTAGAGCTTAAAATGATGTGTACCTTACTGCAAGTAGCCTACTTTTAAGGCACAAAGGACTCATTCGCCTTTAGTGGTGAATGGATCCCTGTTAGGGTTTCTAAAACTAAGATCTGGGTTATTTTCCTTGATGTTTGCACTTTTAGATCCTCAGTTTTCAGCTCTTGAAAACATGTAATAAATTCTAAAGTTTCAATTCTTCGTTCTTGCACTATAAAGATCAATCTTGCAATTTGACAGCTTTGACAATTTTGCTCTAAACTTCTTGTCCACTTAATCTTCAACTTGTAAATTTGCAAACACACACTTAAGAGGAGAAAAACTTGTTGATTGTGTTAGTGAATAGTATTTTTCCTAAGTCAAATCCCTTGTAGGTAATTAAACTAAATGATGAAATAATGAAATTGAAACATGAACATGAAATGATGCAATGTTGATACCTTGGAAGTTGTCTTGGAATATAAATCTGCAATCTAACATGTAGTGGCCATGAAGAATGTAGATCTTGATCCTTGAATAAGATGTGAATAATACTTGTAAATAGATATTCAACGCTACATTCACTATCTTAGCTCAACAACATGCATGAATGCACCAAACCCTTGACATGATGAAATGATCTTGAATTGCTACAATAAAACCTTGATAATCTACCTTGAAATGTCTTTGAAATTCTCTTGAAGTGCTCTAATGCTCTTGTGAATGTACTCTTATGATAACATGAACTTGCTAGTAGAAACAATGTGAATTAACCCATTATTTATACTAAATCAAGAGATTAACCCCAAATTCAAACATTTCAAGCCGACACTAGATCTGGAAACAAACATTAGTAAAATCCCACCAAAATGAAATTCAAAAAGGGGGTCCTTATTAAGGGAGGACCCATTTTCCACCTAGGGTGAATGGCGAATGGGTATTGGCATTGTTTTCCAAGACCTTGCCTTCAGGGAATGAAAGTACATCAAAAACCCATGTAGAATCTGCAAAGAAAGGGGGGTCCTATAGAGGGAGGACCCATTGGCCACCTAAGACAAATGGGTCCTAGCACCAATTTCTAGGACCTCAAACTTACCCAATTAAATGTTATGTAATTTGAATTATGGGTCTCGGGATGGATCCTCAGAGGGTGTCACAAATAAGGCTTAAATTTGAATTAAAGGGGCTAATTAACTCTAATTAACCATAATTAATTAAGAGGACCCTAGATAAGTGTGAAAGTGTGTTTCAACACTTTACAACACCATAAATAAGGTATATTTTAAGTACATTTTATTAAAAGGGGGCCCAAGATCAATGTGAATATGTTACAACACATTACAACATTAAACCTAAGAAAAATTAGGCTAATTCAATGACAATTATTCCCAAATCAAGTAAGGAAAAAGAATACTTTTTTCCGTTACTACAATATGAAAACAATTATAAAGATTGTGACATAATATAAATAATACTAAGAAGCATTAAAAATTCATATAATACTCTACGTATCCATAAAATATAAAAAACAATATTTTAAACCAAATATACTTATTCCTTTCTAGATATGAGAAGTTAATGTTACCATGTTATAAACTCACTCATGTAGTCAACAACATTAAATACCCTTGCCCAAGATCTAATTTCCTGCCCTATTGAGATCATCGACACTAATTACATGTGCACAATTGAGAATAGGAGAATACATTTAAATAATGGTAAGAAAATAGCTACACTACAAGTGGTAAATACAACAGGGCATGGAATTAGATCTTTCGAGAGCCATACCAAGTAAAAATGATTTGATAGAAAATCAAACCATTTAAAAATGGAAAAATCTACTATACCCACCAAAACAAAGAGCCCTCGGTTGCAATAAATAATAATACTATAGTCATTTAAGCCTAACAGTCCTAAAAACAAGACATATATACTATAATTTCTCCTCGTAAGTCGCCAAAATAGGATGTCAGATTTATAGATAGAAAAACCCATATGAATGCACAAAATAGTCTTCATATGTCTAAGCGGACAAAGTTAAATAAAATGATATTAACACATTGTGTGGCCACAGTCGTGGTCTTTATACCTTCTAATTCCAACGCCCACCTATGTTTCTCATAATATTCCACATATCTTGAATAAAGTCATATTTAACAAATAGAATATGTAGCTTCATTTTATGCCAACTCACTCTTATGCACATGGACATTGATAAGATTTCAATGTATTTCAATGGTCACGTCTTTTAAATTTCCATGAAATATAATAAATAAAACATATAAAATATGCCTTCCTTCTTACCTCTTCAAACTTTAAGTAATTGAGGAACCGAAATAAAAATATATATAAAAAACAATGGGTGACACATTCTCTTATGTCCTAATCCCACATTAGACAATAATATCAATTCTTTAAAATCCCACACTTCCTCTTTTGGGAATAGCTTACAGCAAACATAATAATAGATTTTTCTTGGGTCTCCACCCTTGGGTGGGGTTCCCTCTCATATCAATCATCATGAACTTTAGGAAGCATTCATAAGTAGAACCTCGTTCTAAATTATAAAATTTAGCAAATAATATAGATTTTATGGTACCTACCTTTGGATGTCCTCCCCACCACATAAAATCATTTATCATTATAAAAAAAAACAAAATAAATAAAATAAATAAAACATATTCTATATTTTATGTCATGATGATTATGTTTTTTAGAAGTGAGGCCCACCAATACAATGTCAAAACAAGTGTCAAAATTGATTTTTCGAATATTTTGGAGCAAGGCTCAAATATTCAAAATTTATTATGGCATAGCGACTTTGGTTCAAGAACTCTAGAGCTACTTTTACATAGGAAGTGAGGAGCTAGAAATTTAGAGCTACTCTTGAGCCAATTATGTGTGGCTACTCTAGAGCCAATCTTGAAGTAGCAAATCCAAATCTAGCATTGTTGAGCTAATCTAAAGCTACTTTTATATGAATCCTTTTGAAGCATTACAGACCATGATATCTTTGAATGGAGGCCAATGCCATGAATGTTCTAGGGTGAAGCAGAAGATTATTCATCAACAAAGGTCAGACAAGAAGGAAAATTGATGAGGGTGCAACCCGAGACACATAAATTTACGCACAAAACTAGAGAATAATTTTATTATTCAGAAAATTTACTTCTTACATGTAGAGGATCACAAACCCTCAAGCTCTACAATACATGCAAGCTACTGAAAATTACAGTCACCACAGAATCCCCTTTCGCAGCATGCAAACTCTTTTTCCCCAAAAAGCTATAAAAATAAAAAAATCCCCCCCTAAATAGCCCATTTTCCGTTTTGGAGCCAAACAACATTTGAATTATCATATTTTGGTGGTTTGGCACCACAAATTACAATTTTGAAATTCAAAATTTAAAACATCATTAAAAAATTAGCACATTTTGAAAGTGTACCAACTTCTGGGAGCCATAACTTTTGATCCGGGATTCTGTTTTTCGAACCGTTTGAACCGTCGAAAAGGTCTCAGAGTTAAGAATGTGCTAGAAATACGCTATTCTGATTTCAGAAAGTTTTCGGGCCATTTTGGGGCCATTTAGTGCCTCAAACTTGATCTGGAAGGTTTTCAGGTGCATTTCTGAGAGACTGAAACTGCAATATCTTTCAAACTAGGAATGCTCTTGGCCTGATTCTTTCAACAATCTTCTTATTTTTTCGTTCTGAATCCTCCCATATAATTTTTGTCCCCAAACACCCTCAAATTCCAATACCTGCTAAAAATAGTAGTTGACTAGAAAAAGCAAAAAAGCAAAACTAAAAGTGGGGATTTACATTATGACGAAAATGATATCTAGAAATGCAAAGACATCTACAAAAGGCTAACCAAATGAAACATAAATGAAATGTATATTTTTGGGTGATGCAAGATTTCCCTTACACCATTGGATGCTCCTGCATCAAAATTATGATGGAACAATTTTTTTTTAAGTCTTTTTAGCACTTTGTCTAAACAATCAAATGCTAGCAACAATACTATAAAGAGTAACCCAATTGGCAATAATGGAACACAACTATGAAAAATGAAAAGAGGAAAACATATAATTCTAAATTAAACCTATATGCTAGAAATACCAATAAGAAAGGGTAACTTAACTTGTTATGATGCTTAAAAAGTGTTATTAGTTAAAAATAATTTATAAAATGTAAGTTAAATCACACTTAGTGGTAAATACTACTCAAAATTCATGACCCTAGTGGCAATGAAGTTGCAAAGATGCACTTAGTGATGAGCACACACTTATATTGAGAGGGAGGTTCAGTATAAGACAATCTTTTACTTTTTCAAAACTTAACAACCATAGCAATATCAATCACACAAGATCTTACAATTATGCAACACAAGAATAACACTTGATTTACGCTAAAATCCTTATGGGAGAAAATCATGAGAAAATATTTCTTATATAAAATTTCTCTTACAATCTTCGTAGGCATCAACCCACTTGAGACACCAATCCCCACTTCCAAGATATGCAAGAACCAACCTACTAGAGACACCAGTCCCCATAACTAAGCATTGACTTAGCAAGAGACACGAATCTCTTTTGGTAGGAGGCACCGACCTCTATAATCTAAGGCACCAACCTCAATCACAACAAAGTCTTTATCTTCCTCAAAAATTGCTCAATAAATCTACTCAAATTTTCCTTGAAATCTGATATAGACCACCTTGAACGGTCTTCTATAATTTTTGCTTAAATCACCTTTAGAATTTGCTATAAGTCCTTCAAAGGTTTTCTCATAAGATCTTCATACATCTTCCCATAAGGTCATCATAAATCTACCTATAAATTCTTCACAAAGTCTTCATAAATCTGCTCTATTATCCTTCTTAAATCTGCTCAAATATTCTTTCCAATATGCTTCATAATTCTGCTCCAAAACCTGCTCTTCTCTTCTACATGAATCTACTCTTAAATCTGCTATAAAATCCTCACCAAAGACCGTCATAAAACTGCTATTATACTCAAGAAAATCTTTCTCTTACATGGGTTGATTTCTCATATATGTGTTTTAATGATCTTCCTTTTATTCCATACAAAATTTGATCCAAGAATATTGTATATCTACTCTAAACTCTCTTAATATCTCATTGTAAAACTTACTTTCAAACCTTCAACAATATGTCTCTTAAATACCTTATTCATTCCTCTTCCCAAGAGAGGCAGTTCTTCACTTAGGTAAGTCTTATAACAATTCAATTTAAATTATATTACTCTTACTTAGGTGGCGCTTCACATAGGCAAGTTGGCCAACATCTTAAAACATGTTATTAAATCCCAAAATGGGCGATCATGAAGGGTGATGTCTCTTCTTCCAAGAGACACTAAAATGGGGTTGGCCCATTAGAAAATATTTAAATTAAATTTGTTTTATCCTTCATTACAAGGCACTAACATGGAGATTCGACCTTAGAAAGAATTTGAAAATATTTTATTTGAACTTCTTCAAGGGTGACACCAATAAAAGGAGGCTAGAAGTTATTCTTGACTTATCACTTCCTTTTCTTCTCACAAGCAACTAGAAGATGTAGTTAAATGATAACAACATAGTGGCCTTTGGCTTTTAACAATTTCCTTATCCAACCTTTGACATCAATGAAAACAATTTCCAACAATCTCCACGTTTGTTATTGATGGAAATACGAACATAATTCTCTCCTTTTGTGCTACCCTCCTTCCTATATCTCTCCTCTTTGACATCAATGACAATGGGAAACTTAGTACTTTCACAAGAAAAACTCCCCCTGTCTATAGTACTTCCTCTTGACATCAGTGACATCATTCTTCCTTTTCCTGTAACTCTTCCTTGTTGTAACTCTCCCCCTTTCTACAATTCCTCCTTTGACATCAATAGAAATGAGATTCTTTATTACCTTCATATAGAATATGCATCAACTGATCTATCTCTTAATTGTCTTCTCAATAGAGTTGAAAGGTATTGTATTTATTAGATCTCCTTGAGTTCATACTTCTCCTTATGAACTGAGTGATACTTCTTGTGCATGAAGCACAAGCATGGGTTCTTCTTCTTTTTTCTTTTCTTCTCTTTTTTTCCATACTTTTATATTTTCCTCCTATTTTTCCATAGTATCCACCTTCTTATTTTGTCTAGGAGGTACAATACAACTTTTGTAAAATTGTGCTATATGCCCAAAGTTGCACTTATAGCATATGACATTGTAATCTACTAAAGGAGCAAAATAATTATAGTTCCTCTTTAAGAAACGAAAATTATTTCATTCACCAACTCTACAATCTATTGCTTTATGACTAAATTGATCGCATGAAAATCAATAACCATAGAAAGAATGTTGGAACCTGGTCACACGTGCTTGTCTTGAAGGGAACAATCTTCTGTAGTTACCCTTGTTATCCTTGTGAGGGATATTACCTTCTTCCTTCTTTGTTCTCTCACTATTGATGTATCTCATGATAACATCAACATAGTCTCTTTTCTTTTCTTCATTCACCTCTTTCTGTGACTCTTTGGGATCTTCTTTATTAGGCATTTAATTCTCTTCAAATCCAATACTAGTTTTGGTAAAAGATGATCTTTTATATTTTACAAGATCATCTAAATCTCAATGTTCTTTTCAAATATCAAGCTTCTATTCAACTAATCCTTAGTTTTTTTAAATTCCTTCCTCAAGGGAACAATTTTGTGCTCAAGTTTCTCACAATATCCTCTTCCTTTGTCTTTAGATGATTTTGTACCAACTCTTCTATCTTCCTTGCTTCTTCAATTTGAATTTTCATATTTATGATCATTTTGTCTGACTCTTCAAGACATTGTGATATTTTTGCCTTAGATTCACATTCCTCTTGAAGTTGTAGTTTATACTCTAAATTCTTCTTTCTAAGCCTCTTGATTTCATCTAGGGAACAAATGAGTTCTTCCTCCAAATATACTTTGATATCTGAACTTCTCCTTTTGACTCCTCTTCTTTTTCTCTGTCTTCACTTTTTGAAGTATCATCCTTTGTTTCACTTTCCATGGATATAATCTCTTATGTATCACTTGCCACAAATTCTTTCATTGCTCTCTTCGAATAAGCCTCTATCTTCCTTGGAAAAGAGGCTCTTCTTATGCTTACGAAAAATCCTTTTTCTTTTAACGCTTTCCTCGTGTGTAAATCTTCTTGTGATGGTGATGCTTCCTTTTTCTATAGGCTTCTTCCTCATCACTACTTCCACTTTCAACCTATGGACATGTGTAGAAAACTATCCTATAATACCACAATTAAAATATTTAAGATTATACTTACCTTTGTGTTTGCAGGATTATTTCTTGATCTTTCTCATGAAGTAGGCTTATTCTTCATCACTTGAACTATAACTTGATTTAGGTTCTTTATTCTTCATCTTCTTCAAGGATTTGAAGGCATCTTTGTGCTTTGATGCCTTTTCGTTCTTAGTCCTCATTTCATATACTGTGAGGATCCCATGTAACTCATCCATATTCAATGTATTTAGGTCCTTCATTTCTTCAATAGCAAAACATTTTGCATCAAATCTCAAAGGAAGAGATCTTAGCACCTTTTGTGCAATCACGAATTCTTTAATTTCTTCAACAAGTCCTCAGATGGTATTCACAATTTCATCAATGTGGAGTAGGTAAGTAACTATGTTTTCTTCTATGGGTTTGTGGCTTTTCTTTCTTTACCTTATTGTCTCTTTCATAGATATTCTTAAGCCTATCTTAAATATCCTTTATGGAATTGCAATGCATCACTTTAACAAACTCTAATTTTGATAATGCACATAGGATTGCATTCATGGATTTCACAAAATTTAAACTTTCCTTCTTTCCATCCTGATCTATTGGTGGGGATGATGGAATAACATACCCATCCACTAATGATTGCCAAATATCAAATCCAAGTGCCATTAATTATGTGTGCATTCTTATGATCCAAAAAGCATAGTTTTATCCATCAAATAATAGAGCCCTGTTGGAGGAGAGTCCTTCTTGATAGAACATGTGATTTTAAGATCTTCCTTCTATCAGTTAGGATATTTCAAAGGAACCCACTTTGATACCAATTGATGAGCACACACTTATACTAAGAGGGGGGTGAATCAGTAAAATAAAATCATCTACTTTTTCCAAACTTAACAACCATAGTAATATCAACCACATAAGATCTAACAATTATGTAACACAAGAACACTCGATTTATGTGGAAACCCTTACAGGAGAAACCACAAAAAAGTATTTCTTATATAAAACTTCACTTACAATCTTTGTAGGTACCAACCCACTAGAGACGCTAATGTACTCACAATATTTGCAGACACCAACCTATTGGAGACACCAATCCCCATAATTGAGCACTAAATCAGAAAGAGACTTCAATCTATTTTGATAGGAAGCACCGACTTCTCCAATATGAGGCACCAAAATTAAGCAAAACAGTCTTTATCTTCCTCAAAAACTGCTATTACAAATATGCTCAAATCTTCCTTGAAATCATTACAAAGTCTTCATAAATCTGCTCAAATATTCTCTCCAATATGCTTCATAATTTTGCTCCAAAATATGCTCTTATCTTCTACATAAATGTGCTCTAAAATCTTCTATAACATCCTCACCAAAAACCTACAGAAAAATGTTTTGATACTCAAGAAAATATTTCTCTTACATTCAAGCTGATTTCTCATATATGTGTTTTAATGATCTTCCTTTTATTCCATACAAAATCTGATGCATGGCTAATATATGTCTGCTCTAAATTCTCTTAATATCTCATTGCTAAACTTGCTTTCAAACCTTTCACATTATGTCTCTTAAATACCTTCTTCATGCCTCTTCACAAGAGGCAATTATTCACTAAGGTCGGTCTTATAACAACTTTCTTTTCATCCCGATAATGGATCACAGAGTGTGGTCCGAAAATTTGATGCAAATAAACTACACACAGTATAATCCAGAAAAATAACACTCTCATTAGATTATATTACTCTTTCAAAGTTGTCACTTCACATAGGTGAATCAACCAACATCTTAAAACATGTTTTTAAGTCCCAAAAGGGGTGATCATGAAGGGTGTTGTCTCTTATTCCAAGAGACTAAAATGGGGTCAGCCCATTAAGAAATATTTAAATTAATCTTTTTATCCTTCATTACAAGGCGCCGACATGGAGAGTCAACCTAGCGAGAATTTAAAATATTTTATTTGAACTTCTTCAAGGGTGGCACCAATACAAAGAGGCTGGAAATTAATCTTGACATATCACTTCATTTTCTTCTATAATAGAATGAAAAGATGTAGTTAAATGATAGTGATATAGCGGCCTTTGACCTTTACGATTTCCTTCTTTAACCTTTGACATCATCACAACAATTTCCAACACATAGTACAAAATTTTAAAAGCTTAAGTAACTTTTATATTTGCATGGTGTTATTACCTTTGTAAAGGAATTACATTCACGAGGATAGAAAAAAAGTACGAAAATGTGTTAGTGAACATAAACATGTATTCAAATGCTACCTAAGAAAGGTGGCCAAGATGGTAGTGTTGGCTAAAATATGTGACAATAGGGTAATTTGACAAAAGAAAATTATGTGGCTAGGTTAGGTGAAATAAATAAAAATAGGGGAAAGGTGGTGCCATCTTATAAAATTAACTTATAAAAAGTAGAAAGTAGATTTAAAATAGAAAATGGTTTATTTCATGCAATTTTAAGGGTTTTATTTTGTCTTTCTAAGAGGACAAGATTTGATCACTTTGAAGAAATTATTTTACGTCAGATCATTATTATTTTTGAAAAACAATAAAACTAAAATATTATAAAAATATATTTTATATTTTATGACGTGTGGATTATTTTTTTTAGAAGTGAGGCTCATCATTGTAATTGCAAAAAAATGTCAAAAATTGATCTATTAAATATTTTAGAGCTAGGCTAAAAAATTAGTAGTTATAATGACATACAAACATTTGTCCTACAACTCTAGAGCTTATTTTATGTATGAATTGAGCTAGAAATTTAGAGCTAGTCTTGAGCCAATTGTATGTAGCTACTTTAGAGCTAATCTTGAAGTAACAAATCCAAATATAGCTTTGTCGAGGTACTCTAGAGTTATTTTTATATTGATCGTTTTGAAGCATTACAAACTATGATATATGACTTGTACAATGTTCATATGGGTAATCCATATTCTCATTATCTAAATATAACTTGAAAACAAATTGGAAAGAAAAAATATTTAATTTTAGAGTGAAGGACAACATGATGAAGGCTTGAGGGTAAAATAGATTATTATTCATCAATAAAGGTTGGATGGTAAGGACAATGAGATGGGACACACTTTTTAAAGTCTTTTTAGCACTTTTTCTACACAAGAAAATGTTAGACACTACACTAGAAAGATTAAATCAATTAGAAATGGTGGGAAAAAACTATGATAGGGGAAGAGGGAAATATCTAAGTTCAAATCACACATATATGTTGGTGATACCAATGAGAAAGCTAAAACTAACAAGTTGTGGTGGTTAAAAATTGTAGTGCTCATCTTGTTCCAGCTGCTCATAATGCTCGCCCTGCTCTAGTCGGCCAAAACATCTAGTTGAGGTTTAATCCTGGCAATGCTAGCTCCTCTCACCAGTCGCAGAATGAAGGTATCCCTAATTTAAATACTTTGCCTCCAGTGCTAGATAATGTAGAAGATTTCTAGGAGTAGCAGGGAGAAAACGAAATGAATTTTGATGGGATGGAGGAATAAGGAATATATGGTCAAATCTATTATCGAGCATAGTAGTATGTAAGGGTATATTAAGTAAATATAGCAGTATGTAAGGGTATATAGTTTTGCAGGGATAATCATAGCAAAATTCAATATGAAAGGGTAAATTTCAGATTATTAGGGAAAGGGGGTAATTTTTTATTTTTGCAATTAAGCATTCTGTAATAACTGGCTATCAAGAGCCTCTTTGCAAGTTAGTATATGGCTTCATCTGACTGCCAAGAGCCTCAAAACTCATATTTTATAACTTCTTATTTCTATATTAATATATATACATGCTATCACCTTTCGACTAAAAAAAAATTGTAAATAGGAAAATATAATTCATAAAACATGAGCTAAATATGACCTCCTTAATGGTAATGCAACTTGAAATTCACGACCCTAGTGGGATTGAACTTATGAAGATACACTTAGCATAATATATTGATAACTTAGTAAATTTTTATATTTTGTAGCGATATTACATTTGGAAAGGCATGCCCATGATGGCAAGGATGGAAACAAAGCATGATAAGGTGTTAGTTAGCATATAAACATCCAAATGGTACGTAAGAAAGGTTACCAAAATGGTAGTATTGGCTAAAATAAATGATAATAGTGTAAGTTGACTAAAAGAAAATTAAGTGGGTAGGTTACTTGTGGAATAAATAAACAAAATAGGAGAAAAGTGTTGCCATCTTATAAAATTGATCAATGAAAAGGAGAAAGAAGATTGAAAGCAAAAGAGGGGTTTATTTTAGACAATTTTAAAGGTTTTAATTCCCCCTTGTAAGAGAGTGAGATTTAATTGCTATAAATAAATTATTTTAAGATAAATCATTATTATTTTAAAAAAAAAAACCTAAAAATTTATAAAAATTTCTTCTATATTTTACGCTATATGTCAATTATGCTTTTGTATAAGTGAGACCCACAATTGAAATGTAAAAAAAGTCAAAATTTGATCTACCAAGTATTCAAGAGTTATTTCGACATAGTAACTTTTGAGCTAGAACTCTAGAGCTAGTTTTATGTAGGAACTTAGGAGTTACAAATTTGAAGCTACTATTGAGCCAATATTGAAGTAGCAACTCTAAGTCTAGCTTTGTCAAGCTACTCCAAACCTAGTTTTGTATGGATCCTTTTGATGTACTATACATTATGATATTTTAATTGTAAAATTTATATGAATCGTGTTCCATATTCTCATTACCCAAATACAACTTGAAACCAAACTAGAAAGTACAAATCCTATATTTTAGAGTGAAGGATGATATCATGAAGTCTTTAGAGTGAAATAGAATATTATTCATCAACAAAGGATAAATAGTAAGGATAATGGAATAAATTCAAAGTCTTTTTGGCACTTTGTCTAAAAAAGTAAATATTAACAACAATAGCAAGAAGAGTAACACAATTAGCAATGATGGAACAAAACATTGACAACGGAAAAGAGGAAAAACATCTAAGCCTAAATCACACTATCATTAGCAATACTAATAAGAAAGGGCAACTCAAGTAGTTGTGGTGGTTGAAAGGGTGAGTAGTAAAAATAATTTTTAAAATATACATTAAATCATATTTTTTGAGTGGTAATGACACTTGGAAGTCATGAATCTAGTGAAAATGAAACTATAAAGATGCACTTAGTATAAAATGATAAAAAAAATTAACTAACTTTTAGATTTATGTGTTGGTGTTACCTTGGTAAAGACATGGCCATGATGACAAGAAAGCATAAAAATGTGTTATTCAATATAACAACATTTAAATTTTACCTAGGGAAGGTGATAAAGATTGTAGTCTTAGCTTAAAAGTTGACAATAGGGTAAGTTGACCAAAAAAATTAAGTGACTAGGTTAAGTCAAATAAATAAAGAAATAGAAAAACAATGGTTCCATCTTATAAAATTGGCCTATGAAAATTAGAAAGTAAATTTAGACTAGAAAGGGGGTGTATTTTAGGCAATTGTGAAGTTTTTTTATCTCCTTGAAAGATCACATTGAATTGCTTTAAATAAAATATTTTAGTATTATTTAAATAGTCATGGAAGATACTACAACAAAATTATAAAATTTATTAAAAACACATTGTATAGGATGGTAGTGGAATGCTAGAATTATGTTGTAGAGATCATCATTTAAAAGTCAAAGTCAAGTTATTATGTTTGTGTAGTGAGTGATAGTGGAATTCTAGACTCATGTTGGAGAGATTGTCATTTGAAAATGTAAATTATGTTATTATGGTCATAAGTAATAAAAGATAGTGGATATAAATCTTATTCTACAAAAAAGTCCAACTATTATTATTATTCAGTTACTCTTAAATATAGATTTATAATTCAAAGAAATAAATTGAATTAACTAATGGTGTTAAGATTTTCATTATACTCGTTATTTATTATACTAATAACTTTGTGTATTTCTTTAGCAATATAATCTTTGTAATCCTATGATGTTTATTAATTTAAATATTTCTTGTGTTGATGCTAAATAATTAGTCTCTAATTTTCTCATTGTTAGCATTCATTGGTGCTACTCAATATAAACTTTATTTGGAGCTAAATATTAGTGCTTGATTTAATTGGTAGGAAGTTGTGTTTGTTCACACTTGGGTGTTGAGTCCTTGAATATGAAAATCATGCTATAGTCTTAATTTATGATAGTCTACTACTTAATCTAAGACAAAAAATTAAAGTAGATATTTACATTAATGTAAACATTAAGGAATAATTTGTATAGTTTGCATACATATAAATTTTATAAAAATTAAGTTTAGTTAGGTCTTAAGGAGATTCTTCTCATAATTTAAAGAATGGTTATATTGTACAAACTATTCAATTTTATGTAATCATGAAAGTGACAAGATAAATACTAGCATTTCTTTTGTGACTCTACTGGGGAATGAAATACAACAAGCATATGCTACAAGAGAAAACCATATCACCATCAAATGAAGACTTCTTCATTTTGGCGGATAAGATATATGTTATATGATAGAGGAATCCAATTTTCCCAAACCTACATTTTAGATGCCTACCCAATTATTTTAAAAGAAAGTATCATATTTAATAATAGATTGACAGCTCGTTTATATTTTTTTAGGAATTCTACATCTAGATAAATATTCATCTCAATTAATGGTAGGTGTCTAGACTCTAGATCCAACCAATGCACAATCAAGGTTCTAAATTTTTAGGATTGTATATTAAGATGTTTCTAAGGTTTGAACCAATTGCATTTTTGTTCTTTGATTAGGGGAGAGATTAGAATAAGTTTAAATGGTTGAAAAATACACTTGGGTAATGGACTCCAAAATGAGTGCAAAATATAATATGAAGATCTAAACAAGGCAATTTTTGCGTTATAATTTGTTTCCATGTTAAAAAGACAACTAAATAACATGATGAAGAGTGAAAAATAATATTATATAGTAGTTAACTTTCTATAAATAATATGTAAAAGGGATATGTGTATGAGAGAATATTCCCTTAATAATATCTTCAACTCTTTACTTTACTTCCATGTGTAAGCATTTCTCTTGTAATACATAAAACAAAAGCCAATAGTTAGCATAAGATAAAGAAGTGATTGTTACAAAACATATATCATTAAACTATACATATATAGAGATACTATAAAAAATAAAAAAAATAGTGGAAAGAAAAGAGAGCCTTTCATGTAATGATGAATCAATAGAGTGAAAACATATGATAGGAGAGGAGAAATAATTTGAATCAAGAATAATATCATATATTATCAAAGTTGTAGTAGTGTTGTAAGAAGGAGAAGAGAAAGTAGAAAAGGAATGTACACATCATCATTCTCAAATAAATAATTTTTATAAACCTGAAAGTTAGAAGGTAATGAAGAAGAATGTTGGAGAAGAAGTGATAGCAGGGGGTGAAATAAAATTTGTATTAAGAGAGATAACATGGGGATATTAGGTAAGAAAATTCACCATGTAATCATATGAAGTAGGTAAGTATTTTTTGAAGAATATAAGAATATGATCAAGCACATGAGAGTGAGTAGAAAAGAGGTTGAAATAAAAATCGGGATCAAGAAATTAAGCATAAAAGGAGGGAGAGAAAAGGGTAGAATCCTTGGGATAGGTAAAGATCATTTGAGGTTGAGGGAAATTTAGGAAAGGGAAAGGTGAAAGAGGGTGTGGGGAAGGATATATTAGGTGTTCATAAATTTAGATGAGGTGTGAGAAAGATTTAGAGAGGACTTGTGAAGCTTTGCAATGGAAAGAATGATGTAAGCAAGGTTAGCCTAGGTTTTGAGACGAAGAAATAAGATCTTATAATAGGTTAAATTGGCGTGTCAATATTGAAAGAGAAGGGGAAGGTGGTAAAGAGTGGGGAGGTGTTGGCATAAGGAAAAGAAGGGTTGGGAAAGGTTAAATAGGTGTTGTGAAGAGACAATTGGGAAATAAAGATGCATGGAAGGTTATATTAGTTTGTGGGATAAGAAGGAAGTTTTTCATATGAATGGGAAAGTGGTCAAAAAGAATAGATAGAATGATGTTAAAATTAGATTAAGGAATTAAGAGAACATTTTAGATGATAGTTTCTATTTTTATCCTTTAGATTAAGAAACGGTTTTTGGTAAGTGCCTCAAAAAAATTTGAGATTGTTTTTTATTATTATTGACCTTATTTAGAAAGGAAAGAGAAAGCAAAGATAGGGTTTAAGTTGCTAGACTTTTACTCAAAATTTAGAAGTAGATGTGTAGGAATGTTAGGTTCACCAAATGAAAGATAGAAAATGAACCCTTTCAAGTGTGGAGGATGCCTATGAAAGATCTATTTCTTTCTTTTGTATTATTTATAGCTAAATTAGATTGTAAATATTATTGTAATAGACTACTACCCTAATCTAACCTAAAATAGCTATCATACGAGTTGGTGATAAGTTTAAATGAGAACATTATAATACCAAATATTATATTCTTATAGCGTATTATGGCATAAAGTGTGCTTTTATGAATGCCTAGTGATGTCATATTTATCCATGTTGCATGGGTTTTTTCTTTCTACTACCTTAGATTCATATTTGATATGTCTTCAACTGAGGAAATACTTAAAAATGTGAGATCATATTTAGAGTTTATTAGTTTAAATTTGATCTTATGGAGCTTACCCTCATAATTTGAAGAATGTTTCTATCATACACAATTTTATTTTTTAATAGTATTTCAAAACTATTTTCAATTTTTATATGGTTTATTCTTGACTCTATTAAAACAAATTTTATGAGCTACTTTGTTAGATTTAGATGTGAAGCCACCCAAAATACAAATGCTTGAAGGAAAGGAGGACATAAATCTAGAGATGAAAAAATCAACACTCACTTAGCACAAAACTAGCACTAATGAACTATCCAAGGGGAGTGGTGAGTATTGTATATATAAAAAAATAAGGGAAAATAGTTTCAAGATGAGTAATTACAACCAACTGCAAAAAATAGGTGGGAGTTTTACATACTAGGTAAATGCCAGATTACATGGTTACACCTACTCAAGTAAAGAAAAAAATGGTTATGAGAGGTGGAAAATAAATCCAAAAGGTATGAGACTCAACTACCTAAAGGTGGGTGAGAGCAACACATGTAACTGATTGATTATGTCAAGTGTCCTCATATTAACCATGTCTAGTTTAACCTAAGAAAACTTCATATTATGTGTAGGAAAAATAAATATTCACTAACATAATGAGAATAATAAACCTACATTAAGACCCCACTTATGCATAGCTTAGGTGGGTGAAAAGACACAAATATGTAAAGATGGATCCCAGATACAAGGCCATGTTAGGTAGCCATGTACAAATTAATCTCTCACAAATGGAGAAAAAAAGAAAACCTAGTGAATAAAACTCCTCCCCAAAAGAGAAAAGAAAATAAGTTTCCCCATACAAGAAATAATCCCATATAAGGAAAAAAGTACCCTCTAGAATAGAGAGAAGAAATGAGACTATGAAGCCTCCCCTAAGTAGCCAATAATTCCAATGTTTATGCTCAAAATGAATGTAGAGAACAATCCATGCTTGTCGAACAACCTTCCTCTTCTTATGAAGAAACAAAACTAAAGGTGCATGTAGAATGCCTTCTCATTCTTTAAATGAATATGAGGGAAGAAAGCTCAAAATGTTTGACGTCTTTGAAAACAACTTATGTGTCTCCATGTCGATCTTGAAGGGTGCCACAACCAATTCAAGAGTTCTTTGCCTCACTGATGAAGACGGCAATCTAGAATCTAATGGAGATTAATATAGAGCAGGATCCAAAGATGAACATGGATCCTTCAAATGTTGCTCAAAATTCTCCAATCCACTATCAAAATATGATAAATGCTCATTTGGAAAAAGAAAAATAGGTTCCAAAATTTTCTTCACAACAATTGAATAAGAATCTACTTCATCAAAGAGAAATGAATGTCATGAATAATATCTACCAATTTTGAAATATGGGATTCTACAAATAAATCTACAATGTTTTTTAAGTATTCATCTCAAGGAACTATTCAACAAGACCAATGTGAACATCTTGTATTAGTGTTTAAGAATTATATCAGATTTGAGAATACCTACTTGTTCAAGTAGCCATAATTCTCCTCAAAATCAAAGTTCACAAGTTAGAAGTGTGATCAACAGTCAAAGGATTAGAACTAGAATTAGGAGCAATATTTTAAAACATGTATAATTGAGATGCATGACCAACCATCTCAGTAGTAATTA
>VDFB02294644.1:0-22456 GCA_007258455.2 Sequoia sempervirens | reverse complement strand
TGGTTATCCATGTTTTCAACCTTTTTTAGATAACTTAACAACCGGGTTATCGCTGAAGCTTCCAAAGGAAAAGCTCCCGCCTCAGCTAGCAGGATTTCATAAGGAACAGTAGCTTTAACTTTGAGATTATTTGTTATTAGGTGTTTCTGGATTCTTTCTATCTGTCTCCAACTGCACTTTGATGTGTTGCTTCCCCACACTTCGCACCCATAAAGCACAACCGGCGTGACAAGTAAACCAAAAAGGGTTTTCTTGGTTTTCCAATCCCAAAGTTCAGCTTTTCTACACCTATTTTGGAGCAAATAATAGGCTTTCCAACCTCCCTGTATCCTTTTCGTTCTACAGGTTTCCCAACTGAGCTTATAATGGAAGTCAATCCCAAGATATTTGTATTCTTTCACTATATCAAGTGGGCTGCCTTCAAAAAGAAAGGTATGCTGTTTAATTTTTCTATTCAATGAGTAAATCATGATTTTAGTCTTGGATGTGTTCACTTGCATCCCAACTTCCTGACAAAAGTGTTCTAGGGCTTTTAGATGTTCTCTTAACCCATGAGCTGTTTTTGAGATTAGGATAAGATCGTCAGCATATAGAAGTAATTTTACTACATAACCTGCCAAATGGATACCATCCCCGCCTTCCTTGCTTAACCACGCTTCCAACTTATCAATGTATAGCCCAAAAAGCGTAGGGGATAGAGGGCAGCCCTGTTTAACTCCAATGTCACTGTCAAAACATTCTGACATACCTTCACTTGTTCTGATTTTAGCACTGACCTTCTCATACAGCCTATGAACAGCTGCTCTATATGCATTTGGAATGCCTAATTCTTCCATCCGAGACCATAATTTGTCTCTAGGCACTGTGTCGAAAGCTTTCTTAAAGTCTACAAAGCAACAATAAGCTTCCTCACCCTGGTTATCCCAAATTTTCTCAATCAAGTGTCTAAGGGTGATGCAGTGATCGATGGTAGAGTGCTTGGATCTGAAACCTGCCTGTCCCTTTGCTCTTTTGCCCTCATTTTCTGCCCATTTGCTGATCCTACGTTCAATCATGCTCCCAAATAGCTTGCCAAAGATAGAGTTGACCATAATTGTGCGATAGTTAGATGGGTTATTGATATCACCACTTTTAAATAAAGGGATGACCACACTGGTAGTCCACTCCATAGGAAAACCTTCCCGATTGACATTGTTGAAAATTCTTTTTATGTGAGGGGCAAGAATTTCAGTCCCCCATTTTAAAAATTCAGACTGTAGCCCATCTATGTCTTGTGCTTTGCCACTTGCTAAGTTCTTTATTCCTTGTTTAATATCATCCACATTGAATAATTCCGCTGGTGTGTTAATGACAGGAGGGTAGTCTTTCTCGTGGGCCCGCTCGTAAAGAAGTCTAGCATATTCTAACCATTGGGCATCTGTAATATTGTTTTCCACCACCTTTTTCTTTTGTTGCAATTCCCTCCAAAAGCCTTTAGGATTATGTTTCCCAAGAGTGATTAGTTCCTTCCTTCTTTCGTTTACATACTCTATTTTTTTGGACTGCACTAACTTTTCATATTTTTCTTAAGCTCTTTGCCCCTACCTCTCTTCATTAGCGATCTCTTGGCTGCCTTACATTCTTCATCATACCACGGATTTGCCGGAAAAGTGTTTGCTGTCCCCATCTTGGGATGAGACCTTTTGCACGCATTTAATGCCTTGTGTATTATCGGGATCAGCAAATTATTGTGAAGGACATCAACCTTTTTTGCTGCTTTAGACTCCACATTATTTTCCAGATCATGGAAATGTTGCTTAAGAGCAGCATTGAATAATTCTCTATTTTCCTGATTTATGAGGATTTTCCCCTTAGGAAGGGCTTTTTTTTGCGTGTGCATAACCTGTTTGTTGTGTTGGCTGATTGGTGAAATGCGTAGTTTGACCCGAAGAGGTAAGTGATCAGATTTCATCCCGATAGGGCAGTCCTCAATATCAAATTCCAACAGTCTAGAACTAAAACTCTGGGAGCAAACCACGTAGTCCACCACACTCTGACCATTATACGTTTTGCAAGTAATACCTCCAGACCTCGGCCAATCCTTCATACCATTGCATATAACCATGCCAAATAGACTACAAAGCCCCAATAATTCTGTCCCAAATGCGTTGATAGTGCCATTACCATCCTGAGATGATCTTTCCCAATGGAGACCACCTCCTTCCTCTAACCACAAAGGATTGTTCTCCCCTTTGGTTTCATTGCTCAACTGAAGAGATTGGTTATTAGCTGTCCTTGCATTAAAGTCACCCATTAAAACCACATCTCCAAGTGTGCTAAAAATAGAGATATCTTTTTTTAGTGATGCATACGGGTCTTCGTTGTCTAAATTTCGTTTCTTATAAAACTTTGAATTTTTTGGAGCAAAGTAGCAAGCGGCTAGACTAAAAGTTACTCCATTTTCTGTTATTTGCAGCCATATGTACTGTTTATTTGTGTCTTCTTTTGCCAATTTAACAATTCCCTGCCAATTTGCTGTCCCCATCTTGGGATGAGACCTTTTGCACGCATTTAATGCCTTGTGTATTATCGGGATCAGCAAATTATTGTGAAGGACATCAACCTTTTTTGCTGCTTTAGACTCCACATTATTTTCCAGATCATGGAAATGTTGCTTAAGAGCAGCATTGAATAATTCTCTATTTTCCTGATTTATGAGGATTTTCCCCTTAGGAAGGGCTTTTTTTTGCGTGTGCATAACCTGTTTGTTGTGTTGGCTGATTGGTGAAATGCGTAGTTTGACCCGAAGAGGTAAGTGATCAGATTTCATCCCGATAGGGCAGTCCTCAATATCAAATTCCAACAGTCTAGAACTAAAACTCTGGGAGCAAACCACGTAGTCCACCACACTCTGACCATTATACGTTTTGCAAGTAATACCTCCAGACCTCGGCCAATCCTTCATACCATTGCATATAACCATGCCAAATAGACTACAAAGCCCCAATAATTCTGTCCCAAAAGCGTTGATAGTGCCATTACCATCCTGAGATGATCTTTCCCAATGGAGACCACCTCCTTCCTCTAACCACAAAGGATTGTTCTCCCCTTTGGTTTCATTGCTCAACTGAAGAGATTGGTTATTAGCTGTCCTTGCATTAAAGTCACCCATTAAAACCACATCTCCAAGTGTGCTAAAAATAGAGATATCTTTTTTTAGTGATGCATACGGGTCTTCGTTGTCTAAATTTCGTTTCTTATAAAACTTTGAATTTTTTGGAGCAAAGTAGCAAGCGGCTAGACTAAAAGTTACTCCATTTTCTGTTATTTGCAGCCATATGTACTGTTTATTTGTGTCTTCTTTTGCCAATTTAACAATTCCCTGCCAATTTGCTGTCCCCATCTTGGGATGAGACCTTTTGCACGCATTTAATGCCTTGTGTATTATCGGGATCAGCAAATTATTGTGAAGGACATCAACCTTTTTTGCTGCTTTAGACTCCACATTATTTTCCAGATCATGGAAATGTTGCTTAAGAGCAGCATTGAATAATTCTCTATTTTCCTGATTTATGAGGATTTTCCCCTTAGGAAGGGCTTTTTTTTGCGTGTGCATAACCTGTTTGTTGTGTTGGCTGATTGGTGAAATGCGTAGTTTGACCCGAAGAGGTAAGTGATCAGATTTCATCCCGATAGGGCAGTCCTCAATATCAAATTCCAACAGTCTAGAACTAAAACTCTGGGAGCAAACCACGTAGTCCACCACACTCTGACCATTATACGTTTTGCAAGTAATACCTCCAGACCTCGGCCAATCCTTCATACCATTGCATATAACCATGCCAAATAGACTACAAAGCCCCAATAATTCTGTCCCAAATGCGTTGATAGTGCCATTACCATCCTGAGATGATCTTTCCCAATGGAGACCACCTCCTTCCTCTAACCACAAAGGATTGTTCTCCCCTTTGGTTTCATTGCTCAACTGAAGAGATTGGTTATTAGCTGTCCTTGCATTAAAGTCACCCATTAAAACCACATCTCCAAGTGTGCTAAAAATAGAGATATCTTTTTTTAGTGATGCATACGGGTCTTCGTTGTCTAAATTTCGTTTCTTATAAAACTTTGAATTTTTTGGAGCAAAGTAGCAAGCGGCTAGACTAAAAGTTACTCCATTTTCTGTTATTTGCAGCCATATGTACTGTTTATTTGTGTCTTCTTTTGCCAATTTAACAATTCCAAAGAAAAAAGAAATAATGGTCCACAAAAAAAGATAAAAGTGTACAAAAGAGCCATTCATTAAACCTATAAATACTCGAAATGGCTACCAGCCTATGATCCTGTCCTAGACAACATCTGTATTTAGACGGGGGCTAATGATTTGGTCGGCGTGACCCAAGGCTAAACACAACCTATTTCTTGCAGTGCTTCTTCCTTCTGCCAAATGAATTTCAAATTAATGTGGTCACATGGGGGATTAGGGTAAATTGGCTTGCTGAGCGGTATACGGAGGTGGAAGACTTGCCCATAGAGGGCTAATTGCAGAGACTGTGAATTTTGAGATGCGTGTATAAGGGGGAATTTTGTTAAAGGGTTTAGGGCTGCTTACAGGGTTTCGATGGATCCGGAGCAGACGTTTTTGAGGGTTCATGCGCGCTTGTCTGGAATGCTGGCGCAATTGCTGGCGCCCAGAGTAAGGATTTGTCTCGAATATGCCTCGCTTGGTGTTGCCATTGTTTTGCTTGGCCTCCTTCTGGTGATGCACGTGAATTTTGTTGCTCAGGTTAGAATAATTTTGTTTCGAATTTTACTTTGCCTCTTTTTTGAAAGGTTTAGATTGAATAGATTTTGGAAGATTTTTATTCTTGGGTGACATCTTATGCGTATTTTTGATTGAATTTGTTGAAATGTAAACAATTGATGTGCATTTTTGATAGAATTTGTTGAAATGTAAACAAATTATGTGTAATTTTGCTTGAATATGAAATGTAAACAATTGATGTGCATTTTTGATAGAATTTGTTGAAATGTAAACAAATTATGTGTAATTTTGATTGAATATGTTGAAGTATAAACAAGTGACATGTATTTTAGCTGAATTTGTTGAAATGTGAAAAAACTGATGTGTTTTAGCTTAATTTGTTGAAATGTAAACAATTGATGTATATTTTGAATGAATTTGTTGAAACACAAATCACGTGCAGTTTAATTGAATTTGTGTAAATGCAAACATTTATATTTTTAGATAAATTTTGAGGGGTTTGTATAGGGGCCCCTGGTCAAGCATACCAAAAAACTATATAAACTTATACCTAATAAAAACCGAAAAGGCGAAAGCCAAACCCACACAGGAGAGGTGGCAAGCAACTAAACAGAATTAACACAACAAACTGAGAGAGACCAAACCAGACCCATGCAGGGGAGATGACCACACAAAGAAGGAAAATGTAACCGACAGAAGGCTGGAACTACCACATGGCCAAACCAAAATACTGACCCATAAACCAATACCACCATATCCAGGTACCCTCAGGAAAGACGCAAAACACTCCAGCCACTGAGACTGCTTGTAGGACCAACAACTGAGGATTCGCTCTTCATTGCCGCACCTCCTATTATCAACTAGCACCACTTGCTTTGGCACTGCATCACCACTACTGCCCGAGAGCTTAGTGCTTGGAACTTGACGCCATGGATTATCTCATATTTCTTCTCCGTCCTTTCCAGCTTACCACCTGCCAAGGATGGCATTGTACGTGTGCTTGTGACCTCCAAAGTGCCTTGATGATGAGATACCAAATGACACTTAAGCACTAGATGAAGGTCCTGGCAGGAGGCATGTTCTTAAATATAATCATAAACAATTAGAAACTTGATGCAGATTTTTCCCTGATCTGCAGGTAAACTCTTTCTGGAGCTCAAACAGAGAATAGGAAATAAAGAACAGCATACCTTTCCTCTTGATAAAATAGAATTCATAAATAGGACAAATGAAATGTCCCTTTCCCTTAGGTCTAGGGTTTTTGGTTAGTTCCACAATTATAATGAAAACTCAGAAAACTTCTGGAAATACAATCTGCTATTATTGTTAAATAATAAATAAATATGCTGATACCTCAATAACCTAGGATTTATGGAACTGAAAGACACCCAGCTCTAGATCAGAATTTCCAAAATATTCACTAGATCACAACTCAACAACATAAGCATATCAGATTGCTCAGACATAATTCATATCCCAGCAGAAATTTTATTCATAAAATGATGGAGCATACAGGGATTATTCTCAGAGCACTACTTATCCAATTTATTAAAATAATTGTGGGGTCTGAAACTGATGCAAATCTTACAGCAGTTACAATCTATATTGCAATGAAGTTCACTGGTGAGTGGATCTGCAGGTCTGATGCGTGAAATCTGGTGTAGGAACAGTGTGTGAGGGTAACCGGAGGGTTTCTAGGGCTGACACCCAACTGGTGTTATTCCTTGCTAAACCCTAGGCCTGGAACTCCTTATTTCTGCATCGGAACCACCTGCACAGGGCCTGATAGCTTGACTGTAGGTGCCGCTGAGGTCTCCCAGGGACAGCAATGTGCAGATCGGGTGGTCTGAAGGCTGCTGTTCACTGTACGTTGGTCTGATCTGCCATTTGCTGGTAAATTCGCTCAGATCTATGCTCAAGTCCCTCATAGGTACCCTGCTGGGCGATTGGAGTTGTTAGTTTTAGATCAGATTTAACAGAAAGCAGAAAAGTAAACATAGAACAATGAACACAGAATTTTATCCTGGGAAAACCCTCCTACTTGAGGGAGAAAAACCCAGCAGCAATTTATTCACTTATAAATTAGAAATAATAGTGCAGAAGATTGCACTTAGGATCATGCCAAGAAAAGGCAGAATACAATAATATAATCCATCACTGGAAGAATTTGAATCTCTGAGCAGAAATAGGTCTCCTTCTTGAGCAGCAAATCTTCTTCTTATTCACCAAGGAACGAATGAAAGGAATGATGATCAAATGAGGAGGATCTTCCTTCTATTTATACAAGTCCAAGGATAAGCTTCCACTTGAGCCGACCTAGCCTGTATGATTTTTTTGTTTATAATAAATTTTTGACTTGTCTTCTGACTTGAGCTGACCCAGCATGAATATATAGAAATTTATAATTAATTCTGATTTGTCTCTAGCCGACTAGGGCAATACCTCTTGAAGCTACAAACATCAACACTCCCTCTTAGCTAGGGAGGTATTGCAGAATCTATCTTGAGTCCTACTCAAGGGTAACATGTCTCGTCACGGACTCTCTCAACATGACGTCCACAATGGCTACACCTAATTGTGGAAAGCACAACTCAGTCTCAGAGATGTGATTTGTACAAGGGCTTTCACCTCATATTTCTCTGTCTCAGAGAAATATACACTACAAGGGCTTTCACCTCATATTACTCCGTCTCAGAGAAATATACGCTACAAGGGATTTCACCTCATATTTCTCTGTCTCAGAGAAATATACGCTACAAGGGCTTTCACCTCATATTTCTCCGTCTTAGAGAAATATACGCTACAAGGGCTTTCACCTCATATTTCTCCGTCTCAGAGAAATATATGCTACAAGGGCTTTCACCTCATATTTCTCCGTTTCAGAGAAATATACATTACAACAAATCTTAATGATGCTGTTACTCCCTCTGGAGCTCCAAGTACCTGCATCAACCTCTTGACCTCCTCGGCCAAGATTGCTTGCAATGCTTGCCTTAGAGGAATGGTTTCCAATGCACACTTTCGGCACTACTGACTTGTGAGAGTCCAGGACTTAGTCCTCCTCGACCTCATCCCAGATCACCCTATTTTGAATAGGTTTGTGATGCTACCAATGTCAAAACAAGGTTGACTGCCTTGTGCAATTCCATTCTTTGTAGTTGAAGAGGCCTTCCAAAGATTTAGCACCTGGCCTTGCAACATTGCAACCCACATAGCTGACACCTTCACTTCTTCTCATTGAGTCACTCTAGTTCCTCGTGGCATAGGACTCCATTTTGCTGAACACAGAACTCCCTTTTAATCCCTGCCTCAAAACAAAGATTACAAAAATCCTTCGGAAGTGAACTCCCCTCCATTGACTGATCTTAGAACCTTAATCCTCTTCCTGGACATGTTCTCAACTCATGCCTTGAATTCTCAAAATCCATCAAGAACTTCCTTAGACTGTTTACAATATAGTCAAGGATGATTGTAACTATTGCCAAATTTTGCTAATAGCAGGTCGTCCTCATAGAGAAAACAATGGAGATGGTAAATTCTGACTTTTAGAGCATCACTAAATGACCAATATAGAATTATCATGAACTAATGTAATTTCAATTGCTGAGCTAACAGTCCATGCTTGTAACTGATAGCCTAATGAAGATGCAATTGTGACTAATAGATGCAAATTATTCTCAATAAAGTTGTCTCTAGACCAGCTCGTATATTGCCCACTGATAATCCTCCTGTTAACTAATCCCTTTGTTAGTACCAAGAATGTAATAATGGCAAAAAATAGTCCAATCTTTCCAATTATTGTTGTTACACCATTGGGCTTGACCTATAGCTGTGTCTCATCTTCGCCACCTTCACTCAGTGTTGCCATCAATTTACCCCACCCTGTTCTCATGCCTACTGTTGTCACCAACATTTTGCCAGAACCATCTTGGACCTTCGTTCCTGTATTGAGATCTTCTTCTTCTCCCTATCTAAATCCTTAAACTGCAATGATTGTTGATCACTGATTGCAGTTACAAATACAACTAAAAGAATGCTAAGAACAAAGCCAAGACCATCATAGGCTCCTTTAGGCCATCCCTCTGTAGAAATTCCAACAGCCAAAGACACAGCTGCACAAACTGCAAGAATCATAAGGGTCATGTCTTGTAATGCCTCCCATACATATATCACTAACACGTTGCTGATTCCTGCCATTTATAATATTACAAGAAACGGTAAAAGCACTGCAAAATATGATGATTATCATAGGCACTGTCAATCTCTCCTAAACAGAGATGCACTTTAAAACAAGTCGAAAACCATGCTCAAGTGGGTTGTATGTACCAACTTCTGCTGAAATAAAATGAAAACATCTGGTAATGAATCGTGATCATGTAGTACAACTGCAATATCTAGCATGGCCACATTCAATCACATATTTTTCATTTGAAATAACTACATAACCTGCAAGTAACATTCATCAGTGAGATCCACAAAAATTAAAAAAATAAAAATAAAAATTGTTCAGTCATTAATAGCGATCATCATAAGCTGGGCGCCCACGACTTGGGCAATCATAGGGCCCTGGTCTTTCTCTGTAGCTTCCTTCATAACGTCCAGGGCTACCTCTGACATAGCGGTCACTTCCCCTAGCAGTAGCACCATTGTGATCATACCCCCGTTCCTTTCCATGTCCATTATGTGCATAATGATCAGATGCATAGCGATCACTGCCATATCGATCACGACTGCCATATCTGTCCCTACTATCAGCACCATGGTCTCTTTCACCATATCAACCACCACTATAGCGGTCATCATAGTGGTCTCCATAATGATCTCCATGACCTGCACCAACATGCCTGGAGCGTGATGAAAACCGACCACCACCACCACCAACAGTACATTCTCTTGCCCAATGCCCAGGACGACCGCACTTGAAATAATCAAATCGTCTTGGTGCTTTGTCATCATAGTCCCTTCTTCCAAAATTGTACCCAGCCCCAAAGCCATAATCACAATAATATTTGATATCAATTATGCAAGATCTCAAACACTTAATCTGAGTGATATACAATAACTAGAATGAACCACATTCACCAGTGGATGAGTTCGATACAAAATACCATCAAAAATATATCAGCAGCAATTGGAATTCGATCACTGGCAAATCAAAGAGCAACCAGAACATAGTAACATCTTCAGATTTGTAAACATAATCTGCATATCAATACATTAGATTGTAAATAATACTTAGGGAATGCTTTGAAACACGGGATAGAAAATAATCGCCTGGTTGCTTGCATTCAATAGCCGATTCACAACCATAATTGCTAGACAGATCTCAACACTATGAATAATTCAGACGGAGCCAGCGAGTGTGATCTGCATACCACGAATAAATATTCCTGCATCAAGACTCGACTCACCGAGCTCAGGAACCTCTACAGAATATCCAGTGTCAAAGAATGCTCGATGGTTGGCGCGCTGACTGGAGATTGAGCTCGCATGGGTTGAGGCTATGAACCGCTTGTAACAATTCTCCTGGCACGGGCTTGCGGCAATGTCGTCGCCCTTCCTTCTTGTATCCTTCAATTGACCCACGCTATGATGGCTTGCTTGATTTCTTTGATGGCTTCCTGCTATCGTTCCTGAATGCTGTTAGACACCTGATGCTATAAGGAAATGCAATACCTTTGTAGATGGCAAGCCTTGGTACTATCTTTGGCTAGAGCCTAAGCTTGGCCAAACTAGTCAATCGCGCCTTCACCCACGCCCATCTGATGTGAACTGCAGGGGTTTTCGACCCTTCTCAGTTTGCCATAGCAGAATGCTCAATTCCGTGATGAATACTGCATGAGACTCTATGCATCTTCCAGATGACGATTACCAGAAGACTCAATGGATGCAGTCGACTTCTCATTAACACCTTGATGATCTCGGGTATGCTATGCGGTGACTATCTCTTGTCTTAAGCACATAATTGTTCAGTTCCACACAGCCTGCAATTTTGCTTGGTCAAATCTGATCAATTTTCTTGAACTTGCTCTGATATCATGTTAGTTTTAGATCAGATTTAACAGAAAGCAGAAAAGTAAACATAGAACAATGAACACAAAATTTTATCTTGGGAAAACCCTCCTACTTGAGGGAGAAAAGCCCAACAACAATTTATTCACTTATAAATTAGAAATAATAGTGCAAAAGATCACACTTAGGATCATGCCAAGAAAAGGCAGAATACAATAATATAATCCAGCACCGTAAGAATTCGAATCTCTGAGCAGAAATAGGTCTCCTTCTTGAGCAGCAGATCTTCTTCTTATTCACCAAGGAACCTAAGTTACCGGTTCGGTTTTGGGTTCGGGTTCGGGTTCGAGAACCCGGTTCGCCGGTTCGGTAAAATTTTTTTTTGGGGTTGGGTTTGTTTTGGGTTCGGTAATACAAAAACATATAAAAATCAGAAATATATACATATTTGCAGCAGTAATTAAGTTCAGAATACACCACCATATTAATAGTCAAATAACATAGCAAAAATACACCACCACTTTATACTCAAATGCCATGATATAGATTCATTTGGCATATTTTATCGCTTCCTCTTCAAACATAGGATTTGAGAAGTGTGTATCCAAATTTTGGATCTAAGAATGTGTTGTGCATTTGTTTGAGCTGTCAAAAGTAGGTATGCACAACTTGCCTAACCTTCATTGTAAGTCCTAGCTGTGGGTTCCTCTCTCTTTCTTGGGTCTGTTTCTTAGCTTCAATTGGCAAAAATTTGTAAGAGACATTGTTTCATGAGATTATTCTTAAGAGATCTATACTCATTTAGGTAGTCCAAATAGCTTTGTCCTACATTCTTCTGTCCCTATGACCATCTAGGTCTTCTGCTCTATCCAAAATTTAGGCATCAGGGGTCTAGTTACTGATCCTATTATTGTTCTGGTATTATTATTATTGTTGTTGTTTGCAGAGTTAATTGCATCACTGTTCATATTTTTAACATTTGTGTCAATAACTTGGTCAACTGCTGCTGTCCCTGTATAAGTGCATTTAGTTGCTGCTCTATATTAATCTCCTCATGTGAATTTCTTTTATCTTTGTTTGCCATAATTTCTTCTACTTCCAAATCTGCAAATGGAAATCCTTCTGTATTTTCCAAACATGGAAATTGTGGCCTTTTGAGTTCTATCTAATAGCACTTGTTTATTCTATCACTTGGATGCATATGGAGTGTATTTCTGCATCAATCTGTTAGAGACCCAATAGGCTGGAAGGAAAACTAGCTTAGATACCAGTAAAATATCCTTAACTGATTTTTTTGTATTTTTGACAAATGTTTGACAAAATGCTTATGAACTAAATAAATGCAAGTAATTGATTTACTTTGATCTAACCACAATTCACGCAGCTATAAAAAAAAATATTAATGGTATTCAATTGAAATTTATCACAACACAACTACACACAAAGACAACATGTATCTATTTCATGTGTTAGAGGCAAATATTAGGGTTAGAGGGAATAAAATAGTCTTTAAAAGTCAACAAACAGTCAAAAAAATAATAAAAAAATGCAAAAAGGCATTGGAAAAGTCTGCCTGGGCGCAATTTCTGCTCGGGTTCGAACCGGATTCGAAAAAACTGAACCCTAGTCGGACCCACAGTCAGGGTTTCGAACCCTGGCCGGACCCACAGTCATTTTTTCGAACCCACAGCGAATTTGGTTGAACCGGACCCAAATTTCGAAGCCGTATCGAACCTAGGCTTCCCAAGGGCGAACCCGGTAACTTAGCAAGGAACGAATGAAAGGAATGATGATCAAATGAGGAGGATCTTCCTTCTATTTATACAAGTCCAAGTATAAGTTTCCACTTGAGCCAACCTAGCATGTATGATTTTTTTGTTTATAATTAATTTTTGACTTGTCTTCTGACTTGAGTTGACCCAGCATGAATATATAGAAATTTATAATTAATTCTGATTTGTCTCTAGCCGACTAGGGCAATACCTCTTGAAGCTACAAACATCAACAGGAGTGGCCTGTGGCCTATAACCAACCTTCAATTTCTTCCCAAAACACTCTTAGAATGGCGAATTAACTCCTGGAACAGACCCATGGTAAGTTACAATGAAAACCGCAGATGTGAAAATGCAGATTGAATGGAAAACTTGATAAGGTCGGGGGTTTCATCCCAACCTTGATGTCTGCTACAGTTTGCATCCTGGCAGCAAAATCTTGGAAACAATTCCAAAATCAAATCAAGACTTCTTGCTCCTCCCTATTACAAAAACAAATAAATATATGGTGCTTGGAGGAGGGCGCTAGGGCCCCAAAATAGGCCGACAAGCACATAATTTTTTGTTTTATTTTATTTATTTAAATATAGGTCGGCCTAGAAGTGGGTGCCAAAAATAAATTCCAATTATTTTATTTTATTTTATAAAATATATGTTAAATTGGTGTTAAAAAAACACCTTTCTCACATTGCTGGCCGACTCAGCTAGGGAGGGTTCATGACAACAAACCCTTTTTATTTCTGGATTTCATTATAGTAATACATTCTCTTCTCATGGCTTCTGCTGCCTAGACCCAAAAATTCTCTATAATTCTGACAACACGCTCCCTCCTAATAAACAAAAAATGCTATCCTAATAAGAGAAAAACTCCTAAATAACCACACCAGCAGATACAAACCCACAATTGGTATTTTTGCTTTTATTACTAACATAGGTGAGCTTAAAATTGTGAAGGAGGCTTTAGGTATGGATGTGTTGATGTGATTTTTGTGACCGCACCAATCAGCAGAACGAAGTTGTCCGAAGGCTACTCCATTCTCTCTTGATCAAAGTATTCCGTGCACTAAGATTGCGAGATAGATCGCACGTTCAACTCCAAGGTTCCGAAATGCTTTGGAATACCCTCGGTTGGTTGTGAATTGTTGTTTTCACGAGGGGACTTACACAATTGTTCAAAATTCTTGCAGTTAACAGTAGATGGATGATTTGAAGGGGATTTTGCACGTATGATTTGGTGTTGAGGTGTGAATTTTCCTAAAACTAACCGGGAGTATGCAGAATGTAAATAAGTGTAAGGGCCTAAGAAGTTTATGTTCTATTCTAAGATGGGATGTGGGATCAATCTCAACAAGCTTCAACCAAACTCTATTTCGCCTCACGCTGGACAACTTACACAAAGTAGGTGCAATTTTCAAAGGGATAGCAAGTAATTTTCAAGTTACAACCCAGCATCAAGATACTGTCAAAACGACGCATACCAAGGCATGAGCTACAACTGAAGTTAAGTTTATGACATGCTCCAATAGACCACACAAGGCAAACTTGCCGTCAGCAAGTCGCTAGTGGTATGGAATAAAATGAAGTTGCCTTGACCAATGCCACAAATCCACAACTACTATCTACTTGCATAAAATGGAAATGCTAATCTTAAACTACTTTACGCTACTTGGAGTCGAAGGGATGAAGAAACCTTGCTAGCTATCCATAACAAAGACAAATTTCACCATCAATGAAAAGATCTTCTTATTATGAAAGTTTTACACAACAATCTCTTACAAAAGTTTTCGTCCTTCTCCACACTATGCTAAGCTATCAAACTATCTCTCTAACAAAATGTCTACTCTCTGGTGTCTCCTCTAATCCGATCTCTATTCTAATGAATTACAAATGAGGGGGACTTCCCCTTTTATAGATGGCCCAGTCCAATGGGCGGCTAAGATTACAATCAAAAGAATGGCTAAGATTAAGCCACCTCAGCCCTAACCCTAAAAACTGCCAGAATGGGGAGTGGTATATTAAATGAATCCAAGATTCCCACTCACTCCCAAACTAGTAAAGGCAATTAATGCCCACAATCAGTCTTCTAGAAGATCATCATCCAGAAGTGCATTCCCATTCTCCTTTTCTCTGGCTGCAAACTCGATGAACTTGGCAAGTATGGCCTAAACCTCCTGAACTGAAATAGGTGGAATGCAATCAAGCTGAAACTCTAACACCGTGACTGACTGTTCATGCCGTGCACAAGATTTTCTCCAAGCGGCTAAGGAATCCTGCGTGCTCTGAATCAAGCTGGAGAAAGTAAAAGTGTTCTCAAAGTCATCTTGTACAAAGGTCTTCACCTCTGAGAAGAAAGGCACCAGCCTCCCCCTCAAATTATCAGTAGTCACCTCATTGGGATTTAGGCGTCTAGCAAATATTGCCTCCAAAGTATTTTGGACTCCATCAATGATGTTTGCCATAGCCTTTCGAACTCTAGCTGAATCCGCCTGTGCTGCGTCAAAGAAGCCACGTCCTGTGACTACTGAAGAGTACCATCTAGAAAAGTCGTATCTATCATTCTCCTGAATGACTCCTCCATCAATCAGCATCTACAAAGGAGTATGCCTCAATGCCTTAAGACGCTGAATAACTTTGCTCTGATAAACAAAAGCATCACCCCAGGCCTGATCAACTGCCTCCATCCGTGTCGAAATATTGGAAGCCTGCTAGAAAGCATGAGCAAGGTCTTCCATGAACTTTTCTGTCTCAGCACGAACTCCTACAACCCATTTATCTGCTTCCTGTGCCATCTTCCCCAACTCCAACAAGCCACTAATTGACTCTCTAGGTATTTCAGCTGGAAGTTCTATTGCTGGAATCCCCTGCCCACAAGGACGAGACAACTGCTGCATATATCCTATCAAAGCCTTATGCTCCTTTTTCAACTTCTTATACTTCCTTCCTTTTTAAATAATCTGTCCTTGAGCGCCTGATAGGAGTTATCACATTCCTCCACAATCTGTGCACCTGTGGGACATCCTAACTCCAAAGTTGTGACCACATAGTTCTTTGGCACTGCTTCGTCTTGATCACAATCAACTTGTGGCACCACCATATGAAGGGTGCGAGAGCCATCCTTATCAGTCGATATCTTTGAAAATTTTCGTGCTCTCTTCTTTTGTGGAGGCGCGTTGATCCTGTTTAACAACTCTTCCATTTCTATTGCTGGATCAATCTCTTCACTGGGGCTTCTTCTCATCCGATCCTTGAGCCAATTAGGCACAACATGCTGAATAACAAAGGGCTACTGTTCTTGTGCCTCTACTTCACGGACTTGTTCAACTTCTATATCATTCTGGTGAGGCTCATCGGCCTCAAGTGGCTGAGTATCTCCTGAAACTATATCATCATCATCTAAAGCCGCCTCTAACTCATGCTGAAACTGAGGGTCGGTAGCAGTCCCCTCATCGGTCTGCTGAACATCTCTACTAGGTGCGTTGACACTCTGGCCAACTGACTCTCTCCGTGGTGGCTGATTATCTTCTCGTACTGCTTGCACCTGATTCAATGTATTTCTTTGATCAGCAAATAAAGAAACCTCCTGTATGCTTGGAGAACGTGTCTCCAGTGGCGTGGGTGATTCAACTATAACTCTTGGAGGCTCTAGCTGAACAGGCTCCTGTCGAACTGGCTCCTTCCTTTGAGATTCTGGACCTCGTGTAATTTGTTTCTTCCTGCTGGTGGTGGGTGTCCTGTGATCTCCCATTGAATTGTAAGTCAATGCAATCGACCTACTCTTCAATCTACTCACACGCCTGTCAACCCATGCTCTGGTAAATGTCAAGACTGGAATAGAAAGTGTGTCCAAGTCAGCAATCTCTGGTTCTGACCAATCCGGTAGTGGAAGTGGAGTATCTCTCACTGCCTCATAATCTGGATGGACAACGTTCATGTCCTCATCCACCTGGTCTGGTACCGGAATGACTTCACACTCCCTAATCATGCCTATTGGCAACCTAGAGAACATTCTCTTCCTGACTTCTGCTTTGTCTGATGCACCAGCCCAATAATCCTCAATGTTTGCCTTATGTTTAAATTCCTCTGATAGTACCCATCTGATATTGTTATGCGGATCATAGTGCTGTCTGCTGGTGTGATAGGAAAAATGAAAGAATTGAAGCTCACTTTCAGCTTCTCTAGCTGCCTGCAATGAAGGACACACTTCATCTGAATTGCCCATGACAATTGGGAAGTCAACTCCTCCCTTTTTCTTTTTCTTCTGAATCTTATCGAAGGCAACCAATTGCCTAGATATCTCTAACATTAAAATTCTGTTGGTTGGGTACTTAGGCAGCCTATATGGGTATGAAGAAAATCCTTGCAGCCTGATATAAGAAAACTTTGGAAACTGTATAAACCAGCACCCATACCTCTCAATCAATTCTTGAGCTTCCCCCGAGATCCTATGATGCATAAGTTCCTGAAGTGTTCTCGTGATATGCATGGTAAAGGCGTCATTGACACGCTTGTAATTAGTAGTACTTGTCAAGTGCAGCTGCGGACAAGCCTCATGAATTTTGAACTGGTGAGAGCCACAACCAACAGGCTCTTTGTACGAAATCCCTCTATACTTTGTCATACGAGCCAGCAGGTAAATAATGTAAGAGCCCATATAGAATGTCTTTGTTCTTCTCAAGCTCAGGAGTTGCTCGTGCAAATTGTCACTGATCATTGCAGCCCAGTTGACATGCTCCTTTCCTTCCAGCACGAGGTTGATGTAGTAGAACATCCAAGACTCAAAAATAAATGCCTGAGGGCAGCCTCCAACTCTGCTCAGCATCATAATAAGATCACAGTACTCCTGCTTCAAGTCATCTGATATAATTTTCCTTGGCAGCTTCGTACGAGAGGGCTTAGGGTTGCTCATCCAGTGAGTATTGATCGTCTCTGTACATCTCTCAAATGCAGAAGCATACATTCGCTCAGCTCGTTCTCTTGACTTGTAAATCATATTCCTGTGTGCTGGAATCCCAAAAGCTTCGCCAATAGCAGTAGGAGTGAGGTTGGCGAGCACTTGACCATTCGGTGACATAATTGATCTGTGATCTTTCTCATAGCAGTTGGCGCACTCCATCATCAGCTCCGAGCACTGAATAGCTGGTGGGAAACCAGCAGTTGCATATAATCCACTTCGAATGATGTTGTGTGAAGTGGCTGAAGGTTGATGATTACCAATCCCCAGCATCCGATTCTTGAAGGTCTCCAAGTTGAAAGAGCCCAAATTCGTGTCAGCAAGCTTGGCCAATTTCGAAGTGAACTTTGACTCTGGCATGAAAGGCTTGCTCAGCTTCTTGATAACGGCTTGCCTGGATGCACCGTTGTTGTCCTTGCCAGTTGTTCTTGCTTCAACCATCCTACAAAACAAAAAAAAGCCATCAGCAAATAACAAATAAAATAAAATGTCATCCAGGGGCTGCCAGTCGATTTTTAAAACTTTGAGAAGTTGCACTATCATATCTCATTCGCAAACCTCAACTTCTTCTTCAATAGATTTCAAACTGTCAATACTTAGAAAAAATTCTAAGCAAGCTTCAGCAACTCCAACTTTATATAAAATCGTCCAACTTCACTCTAGCAATTCCAGACTTCAAATTCTCAGCAACTTCAGACCTCCACTTCAAGTCGTACTTTCTTAGCTTCAGCAACTTCACTCTTTTCAAATCGAATTTCCCACTTGCATTGCAACTTCAAACTTCAGCAACAAATTCAGATTTCAACCTTCGGCTTCAGCAAAATTTCGAACCTCTTCAATACTTCAGCCCCAACAACTCACTGCAACATCAAACTTAGAGCAAATTGAATTTCTTCAACTGTGAAAAGAAATGGAAAACTTCTCAATTTTATAGCAAAAAATCGAATTCTAGAAGGGAGCTAATTTTAGCCAGTACATTAAAGCTCCACTACTTCATTTTAAGAATTCAAATTTCCCTCCTTTTGCATTTGCAACACTTGTCATCCGACGCCAGGAATCTTAATCTTCTAGAAGTTCAACTTTGACTGACATATTTGGCATTTAATTCATCTTCGAAGAATATTCACTTTAAATTCATCTCTTAACACATTTTATTCACCAGCCGGAGCTCTGTCATTTAAATTTAAATTTTATTCACCTCTGACGCTTTGGAAAATTCATCCTGTGAAGAACTCAATCAAAATTATCTAGGCAATTCACTTCAAATTCATCGTCTGGAAAATTTTATTTTGAAAACGCCTCTTACTCAATTTGCCTTAGAAAATTTTAAATTTTCCCTTAGGAAAATTCATAATTCGAGCACCGATTAAATTCTCCACCAAAAAAAAGCGTCGGCGAAGTGCAAAAGAGTTGGAAATCCATTTCTCATCGAAGATCTTCAATACCCAGAAGAGAATTTTCTCCAGAACTCGCCGAATCCATGGGTATACAACGAACGGGTTCATTTAATTTTTTAAAATTTTGAACCTTAGAAAAATATCTCCTTATGAAATTTAACCCGTTTCTTCATCTTTGTGAACATCTTGTTGCTCTGACTTGAAAATTCTATTGTTCCTGCAATATTGGCATTCTCAGACTTCATCTCCGACAAATTTTTACTCATCTCTCAGGAAATTATATCTCCTTCATGTCTAGGCGAGATTTTCTTAAGGAAGAAAATATTGTGCCTTAGTGAAATTTTTAAATCATTTAGCACACTTGAATTTTGTTTTAGAGAATTTTTTATTCAACCTCAATCACCTTGCCTGTGAGGAAATTTTGATTTCAACTTACTTAGAAAAAATTTGTCTTGGAAGCACATCACGCCCAACATGTTTTATTTATATTCCCATCACCTTGTATTTTACTTCACACTTCCATTACTTTGGGCGCATTTAGCTTATTATGAAGGATGTCCTCCTAAATTTCCACGCCTAGCATTATTTTATGTCACCACCTTACCTTTCCCTCTTGGCGCATTTTCCTTGTCATGGAGAACATTCTCAACGCCTAGCATAATTTTATGTCACCACCTTACCTTTCCCTCTTGGCGCATTTTCCTTGTCATGGAGAACATTCTCAACGCCTAGCATAATTATTCATCTCACCCTTAACGCCTTAATCTTAATTTTAAATCCATCAACCTTGTGGGCGCATATCACATGCTCAAGAGGATGAAAACTTTCATGCCTCCAACATGTGACCTTTGAGCTTCCTCGATTTTGTCCTCACATGTCTCTACTTAGGCGCATTTGAGCACAAGGGGTGGATGAGACCTAATACATGGGCGCATTTTGCCATAGGTGGAGGACGAAACTCTTTGACTCTTTGACCTTTTGACTTTGGGTGCATTTCACCATGTGTGGTGGATGAAAGTTTGTTGACTCTTTATGATGGGCGCATTTCATCCAAGCTAGAAGATGGGTGCATATGGAAGGTAGAGAGGAATGAGTCCATGCCTTAGAACCTTTTTTATTTGAACACCTAGCATCTTGCTTGTGAGGGCGCAAATGGAGGGTGGTGGAGGATGAAACACGTTGACCTCTTTGACTTGCTTGTTAAACATGGGCGCATATGAGATAGTGTGAAGGATGAAATTTCATACTAAGAAAATTTTCAAACATGAGACCTTGTATGAGGGCGCACTTTGCCTAGGGAAGAGGATGAAAGTTGTGCCTTTTTGAAATTTTGAACACTGGATCTTCAAGACCTTGTCAGCCTGTTGACACTGCTATTCTGAGCTAGCTTGCTAAAAATAGCATGTTTCTGAAGGTAGTTTGCTATTTATAGTAAATGCTTGCTTCTGATATCTCCACAGCTCCAATTGACTTGAAATTCGAATGACGCACTCCTTACCACGTGACCTGCCTGTTGACAATGGCGCCTGCTGTTGACTTTCTATTTTTAGCCAGTTTCTGAAATGACTTACTATAAATAGTAAGTGCTCCGTTTGCCCTCAAATTTTACCAGCGGATAGCTTTAAAGATATTGATTGCGGTGGTTTACACCGGTTTTCGAAAATTCTGACTTTTTACCCCTCTTTTTGGGTCTCGAAGCTGGAAACCCTAATTCATCTTGCATGCATATCAAATGACCTCGCTGTCTCTCGCTTCTCGCGGTATCATGATCGGCCTGATTCTCGCGCTAGAAGTGGTCACCGGAATGCATCCGCTAAAACAGGTGTTGCCGGTCATTATCTCCGCTGCATGTCATAATAATCGCGGAAGCTTCCTCAAAACCTATAAAGAATACGCGTATATGCAAAGGAAACTCATATGCAAACCAAAATAGCCTCTAAGATCGAATCAGTTAATACCTCGTGATAGCACCATCGCGTAAGGTCCCCGGAACCCGGGGAAGAACGGTCTGACATATACCGAAAACTCGAGTATAAACCTCGATCCGCCTGAAGTCAACTCAAAAAATAGTAAGTTGTCTGTTTCAGCTCAAATTTTGCCAGTGAGCAGCTTGATGTGCTCCGAATGCAGTGTGACTGTTAAAACTTCAAGAATGTTGAAGGAACACCTCGAATTACACACTTACTAAAAATAGTAAGTTGTCAGAATCTGATGAAATTTAGCTGAGAGTCTACAGGAAGCATACTAACAACAACGTCAGTCTCAGTTTTAAATTTATTCACTTTGTTTGATCCTAGATTGACCAAGCAAGTACAAACCCTAATTTTCAGACTTGGCCAAAATTTTACGTTTAAGCTCACAAACGGGCACGTCCCCAGAAAGACAGATGGCAGAAAAGAGACAGACAGCGAGAGAGAGAAAAACCAAAGCCAAAAGACCAGAATGGAGCAAAAATTAGGGGTGCCCATCTTGAATGGGGCGATGTGTGAAAAGGTCACAACAGGATGATGTAGATTCCTAGAAAGTGGCCATAGACAAGGAGATGGTTGCATTGCAGAAAAATGGCACATGTGACTTAATACCTTTGCTTGATGGACAAAAGCCTTGTTGGATGCAAATGGGTGTTCAAAGAAAGATTAGTTTGAATGGTAGTGTTGAGAAGTACAAGGCAAAATTGGTTGTGAAGGGATATTCTCAAGTTTTGGGAACTAATTATGGTGATATTTTCTCTCCATTTGCTAAGTTGACATCTGTTCAGTTTTATTGTCCATTAGAACAACTTTTGATCTCGAGGTTGAGCAAATGGATGAAGACAACTTTTCTTAATGGTGACTAAAGGGAGAAATTTATATGATATAGTTAGAGCACTACATTGAAAGAGGTAAAGAAAATTTGCTTTGTAAGTTGAAGAAATCATTGTATGGTCACACAAGCAATCTCGTAGGATGTGGTATGAAAAGTTTGATTCTTTTGTGTTGAGATTGGGATTTTTGAGGTCCAAATTGGATCATTGCATTTATTATAAGATGAACAATGATCGTTTCCTTGTTATCGCATTAAATGTTGATGATGTGTTGTCTTTTAGTAATGGTGAGGGTATGAATTATGAATTGAAGTCTCAACTTTTATCATAGTTTGAGATGAAAGACTTAGGGGATGCCAACTCCATCTTGGGGATATAGATTAAAAGAAATAGAGCTAATTGAAAACTTTGGTTAGGACAAAGCAAGTATGTGAACTCAATGTTGGAGAGATTTAGCGTGACAATTTGCAGATCATTGTGTGTACCTATTTTTGTGGGGACAAAATTATCTATACAACAGTATTCAACTTCTCCTAGTGAGATGGAGGATATGGCTAGAGCACCTTATGCTAGTGTTGTTAGGAGATTAATGCATACTATGGTCTGTACAAAATGTTACATTCTTTGAAGTAGTAGGAATTGTTTGCCGTTTCATGGCCAATCTTGGATGATTACATTGGAATGTGGTGAGAGAGTCTTCACATATTTGCAGGGTGCGTCGGATTATTCAATTTGTAACTACATTCAATGACTATTTGTGGATGTGTGGATTTAGTTTGG
>VDFB02294642.1:0-40406 GCA_007258455.2 Sequoia sempervirens | reverse complement strand
GAGAGTTGAGAGGAAGAGTGTTTTCCTATGTTGGGACCCTCTAGAATAAGAAGTGATGCGGCCATCAAACAAAACCATTACAACTTAATTCAGCATTCATGGTCCATTAAAACTTTCAAGCTTAATAACATATCATTACAACCTTCATGTAAAAGTATAAAATCATCATGAATAAGAATCATTATCTTTCAACCATGATACACAAACAAGAACATTGTGTACACCATAGGGGTTTGATGCAACCTTGAAACAAAATCCTTACAAGACAACAAGATACATTTTCATTATATTTTTCATGTGAAATCTATACAATAATCATGATCAATAAATAAGACATCACTCAACCATGATGCATGAACAAACACTATATATGCAAACTATATATGAACAAACACTAAATTAATAGATTATATAATATTTATTACTAAATATTTGTCTCATCATTATACTATTATATTCATAAAATTCATCATTAAAAATATCCATGTCCAACCAAATTCTTTATAAAATATCCATCCAACGAAATTCTTTATAAAATATCCATCCAAGGTCAAATTATTTATAAAAATAAGATCATTGTCTTAATAATTTTTTGTGGCTCTCTGTTGCAACTCTTCATTTCTTTGTGTTTTCTTTTTCAAAATGGGAATGTCTCCTCTCCTCTATTTATCGTTGATTCTTTTCTAACTCCACATCAATGGACCTAACAACATCAACAATATTTTGCATTGTAGATGCAAAACACCTAAAATATGGTGGAACACATTCTTCATTTTGAATAGTGTTAACTTGATATTGGATGGTTCTAACATTCACATCAATTTTTTCTTGAAAGCAAACACTATCATATGTAGGTGGTGGAAGTGGGGAGTTACGAGGTGGAGTGGGAGGAGATGGAGGGTGTGGATCCATGATTTAGATACAAGTGAACTTGCATTAAATTTTCAATTTCATAATATAAGATACATGTAAAAATCCCCTTAAACCATTCAATATAAATGACTTAATTGAATACAAATGAAAAAATGTGTAAATCTCATTTATGTCTAAGGCATGTAAATGAAAAACAAATAATTGTTAAAGTGATGTGAAATCTCATTAAAAATACATTGTTTTTACCTCACTGCAATGTGGAAGTGTTAAGCTCCAAATTGTCAATACTTAGTGAATCTAGATACATAGTCAGTAATGGTTAAACAAAACTTGTCCCAGTAGCCATAGGGAAATGGGAAAAGTTAATGGGTAATAATCGATGGGCTATGCAGGAGGCTATAGTACAATATGATATAATATGATAGCCTCTTGCATAACCCATTGATTATTATCCATTATCTTCACCCATTTCCCTATGCCTGCTAAGACAAGTTTTGTTTTTCCAACACTAACAATGGGTCCAAATTCACTAAGTATTGGCAATTTAGAGCACTTCCAACAAGGTTCCTTTCTATTTAAGAAACATGAATAAGTGATAAATAAGAAGGAAAAATAAACAAGAATGTAAAATAGTTTAAATAAATGTAGAAATGATGTAATGAAGGTTTAATTTTATATTTGCTTTCTAGGAATGAAGGTTCAATTTTTCTTGTTTGATGTTTTTTTGTTTTCCACTAACTAGGGTTTCAATTTTTTTTGTAGATTTAGATTGAAATGAAAAAATTCAACAAAACTACAAAGAATGCAAAAAAAATTCTAAGTTAATCACTAATTAGCAAAAAAAAGAGAAAAAAATGCAAAGAAAAGGATTCGAACACATACCTGGAACACGCCGAAGGTTGTTGCACACGATGGAGGTCGCTACTCAAACAAAACTACAAAGAATGCAAATAAAAACCTAAATTAATCACTAATTAGCAAAAAAATTAGAAAAAAAAGCAAAGAAAAGGATTCAAACACATACCTGGAACACGCTGAAGGTCAATGCGCACAATGGAGATCGTTGCTTAACTAGGATCATCATGAAAATGAGGTAGGGTTCAGGTTATAAAATCCTCAAAAAAATTGATATCCATTTGTAATGGATATCTATTTCTTTCTAGTATATTATGATGTTCCTAACACAATTGATCATGGATCTACTGCAACAATAGTCAGCTCTGATCCTTTGGCAGAGGTATGCGACATACTAGAATAATATAAATTTGTTATTCTAAGCATCTTTTCTAGTTTACATTACCATTTCATCATCATTTAGGTTGTTTAGAATAATATAGATTTGTTATTCTAAACATATTTTCTATTATATGTAGTTTAACTACAACCTTGATGGTTGGTTTAGGTTCTTGTCACTCCAAAACATCAACGTGCTTTTTTTGTGTAATAATGTTTCGACCACAAAGGAAACGTGTGATCTATTTCCTTCCCCTACTAGGAAATGACTATGTATTAGGATCATTTGTTGTATTCCTATGTGGTATTTTGTAAATCCTATATTTGATAGAAAATATTAAATGATAATATCATGTGTATTGTTATAATTTATGTGTATTCGAGTGTATAATTTACAACTTATGTGTATACTTTGTCACTTATGAGTATTCTAATGTATACTTTATGACCTACGTGTTTTCATGTGTATACTTTGTATTCATGTGTCTAGTTCATGACTTAAGTGTATTTGAGCAAATGATTCACTTATTCACTTGCACACAAGGAGAAGAAAAAACCCTAAATCCCTTTGCACCTTTACACTGCATCCATCTAACCCTTTTTCTATCAACTGAAAACTCGACACCATAGAAACACACCTTAGAGATATCAAAAATTAAGAGAGGTTATTATAGAGGGCCCTACATGATTTCATAGACTTAGACAGATTGTTTCTAAGTGACACAGTTTCTGAGTAATAGCTCATCAAAGATTGCTTCATTTTAGCACTTTGGACTCTTAAGGGAAATCATTGGTTGAATGTAGCTTGGAGTGATTTGGCATGTTTGGGTGAAAAATAGGACCATTCCTATTGTAAATGTACCCATATAGATGTGTTGGAATAGTTTGTTTGGTTGTACAAGTTACAAAATGAAAGTTGCACCACTTTGCAACTTTACACTACTTGCATTTGATAACTTTTTCCTCAACTAAAAACTCGTCACCACGGTAAAACACCTTAAATATAGAAAAAAAAAAGAGAGGTTATTGTAGAGGGTTCCAACATGATATTTTAGCCTCAAATGGAGAGTTTGTAAGTGTCATGGTTTCCAAGTAATAACTTGTCAAAATCTCCTACCTTTTAGCACTTTGGACTCTTAAGGGAAATCACCGGTCCAATGTAGTTCAAAGTGATTCAGAGTGTTTGGGTGAAAAAGAGGACCGTTCTTAGAATAAAAGAACCCATATAGACATGTTGGAACAATCCATTTGGTCATACGAGTTGCAGAACAAAAGTTGCACCACTTTGCAACTTTACACTACTTGCATTTGACAACTTTTTTCTCAATTGAAAACTCATCACCACGGGAAAACACCTCCGAGATAGAAAGAAATGAGAGAGTTTATTGAAGAAGGTCCCAACACAATCCCATAGCCTTAGACAAAGAGTTTGTAAGCATCACAATTTTGAGTAATAGCCCGTCAAAGATTGCTACTTTTTAGCACTTTGGACTCTTAAGGGAAATCATCAGTCCAATGTAGCTCAAAGTGATTTGAAAAATTTGGGGGAAAAAAAGGACCATACCTAGCATAAAAATACCCATCCAGATGTGTTGGAATATTTTTTTTGGTCGTACAAGTTGCAAAATGAAATTTGCACCACTTTGCAACTTTACACTGCTTGCATCTAATAACTTTTTCCTCAATTGAAAACTCATCATCATGAAAAAACACCTCTAAGATAGAAAAAAACTAAGAGAGGTTATTGAAGAGGGTCCCAACACAATCCCATAGCCTTAGACAAATATTTTTTAAGCATTATGGTCTCTGAGTAATAGCCTGTCAAAGATTGATTCCTTTTGCACTTTGGACTCCTGAAGGGATATCATCGATACAATGTAGCTTTAATTGTTTCGGCATGTCTGGGTTCAAAAAAGACCATTCCTAGCCTAAATGTACCCATCCAAACACATTTGGAACTGATTTTAGAGAAAACTAACCTCCTTTTCATTGATGATAAAATCTTCTTCTTATCTTTTCATTCCTTTTGTAAGTGGTTAATTTTAGTCTTCAGTTATTTTGCTTCAATTTCAATGCTTAGAAAAACAAGATCCCTTTGTTTGATATATTTTTCAACACTTAGGAAAAAAAGTTCATTTGTTCATATCCACCTTAACCATCATCTCTCACTTTCTTTTCCTGCACAAATTCTTACCAAATACAAAACCTAAATTGCATTAGGTTGAATGGCATATATGACAACAACTGTGATATAGCATGTTTGGTGTGGGTCAAGATTGATTGACATATATGTCAACATCATATCAGTGTTATTGATTTTGTGTGAAGTGTGCATTATGAATAGTGTGCATCAAGCCCATATAATATGCCTAGTTTTCTTATTGATGCATTATGGCTAGCAACATTCATTGTTGTGCATTACGATAATACAAGTTGCATGTGGAAGGTAAAATTTAACATGCATGTCATGGAGTTGTATTCGGTTTTTTTAATGGTTGTATCACACTCATTTGGTTTTTTTAATAATTGCATCATGGTTGAGTGATGTATTAATAGTTGATCATGATTATTGTATATATTTCACATGAACAATGTAATGAACATTTATCTTGTTTAGTTGTAAGGAATTTGTTTGAAGTTTCCATCAAACCCCTATGGTTGAAAGATAGTGATTCTTATCCAAGATGATTTTATACCTTTTACATATTATTAACTTTGAATGAATATTGAGTGACATTGATTTTTATCAAGATGATTCTGTTACTTTTGAAAGATTATTGTAATGGCATATATTCCATTGAGTTGAATCCATTTGTTTGAAGTTTTTAAGCAATCAAAAGAATGAATGCCATAAGACTGTCATCAGTTTCTCTTTTCATCTTTTTTGCCTTGTATATAAGACCATAATTCTTTGAGGCATATTTTAAAACAATTCTTCTCAGCAAATATTATACAATGCTTCTCATACCATTTTTTTATTAATTTTAACTTCTTTTGAAATAAAAATAAGCTATCCACTTCATTATAGGACTTCGAAAAAAAAAATAATTTCAAATGTCAATTCATTCAACAGAGCTTGAAATCATGTGTATTGTCAAATTGGGTGTTTGATAAAAATGTTTTGGTAGACATGTGTGAAAAATGTGGTACAATAGAAAAGGTAGTGAATTTTTTGAAAAAACTCCTCAAAGAAATGCGCTCTCATGGAATGAAATATATGTGAACCTTAATATGAATGAACTCTAACATAGATGGATTACCAATTGTAATTCATAATTTCTATTAAAATACAATTTTGTTAATCTATAACATGTTATCGATCATAACTTTAAACCATTCTAAGATAATTATGCATTCCATTTTGAAGATTCAAAGTAGAAAGACATGCACACGAGGAACAAACTAGATCGAATAAGAATTCTTATTTATCAAAATGTAGAATAATTGTGTTTGTGCATATACAAATTTAGAATATATGCCTACTCAGAACAAGTTTTACAATTTTTACAAATTGTGGCATATATGTCATCTCAAGATCTATCAAAACCTAAGTACATATCAATCTCTATCATATCCTAGGGTGATCCCACAATACTAGTTTACAATTTTTGGGAGATCCTAACTTTTATTGAAATCACATATTTTTAGAAAATATAATGATTTAAGCCTTGAAAATTCTCATTTAAAGGATTCCAATTGAAGAGGATTTGATCAAACCACCTTCGATCAAACCCCCTTGGATAGAACCCCTCTAGTTTTAAACCATACATTTAATGAAGTCTCCTTTACACCTGTGATCAGGAATAAATGTGGTCCTAGAAACAAGCAACAACACAAAACATGCAAACAACCACCTAAACACCTAACACCTCAAGACTGGGCTAAAAGTTAAACCTAACAAAATAGATAGAACGATAATACCTTGTTAAGCTACTCCTTTGGTTGGCCCTTCAATTTTTGACGTGATATATGCTCATCTTGATAGAAAAAATGTATGAATGAGATGCAATATGGATGGAAAATACATGAAGATGCTATGTTGTATGCAAGCAAATGAGAATTCTAGCAAAGTATGGCTCAAATGAAAATTTTGCAAGAGTTTGGTTTAGCACAATTATAAACCCCTTAAATGAGAGAAAATAGGAGATATTTATAGAGGAAGTTGAATTCTCTAGAGAATTCAACGGTTGAGATTTATCCAACAAGGTCAAGATGAAGGGCTATGGTGAGTTGAAGACTCTCAAACCCTCACATCTTGACATGTGGAATGTAAGATGGCTTAGGGATGGTGATGTGTGAATGAGGTGGAAGGAGGGTACATGAAGTGGAAGAAGGATAATTATTTTGCAAGTACCTTGGGGAATGAGAAGATTTCCTCAAAAAGGAACTTCTTTTCCCCAAGTGAGAATGAAAATGACTTTTAAAAAATTTTAGAATTTCTCAAAAATCTCCATGGGAAAAGGGAAAGTAGTTGGAGAAATAAATATGAATTACAAATTCACATACTTGCAAGAATCTCATGGACAAGACAAGGTTCCAAAAAGGGAAGCCTTTGTCCACATGTGACTTGATGTGACAAGTCAAAAGATTCTAGAAGATACATAGAAGAGGAGATTCTAGAAGAAATAAATGTGAATTTAAAATTCACATGGGAAAGAGAGTCAATACCAAGAAAGACAAATGAAAAGGTTGACTAATTTAAATGTGGCTAATGACCTTGATTAAGGTTGTGCAAACACATGATTAAGATAATTAACTAAAGATTAGAAGCAAGTGGCAAATGTTGGAGGATGTGACACATCCTAACCATAAATTAATTATGATTAAAAGAGGGTTAGATGGCTTAAGAGGAATTAAAGACCCACTTGAAAAAGTTGGAGGATGTGACAATGAGAGAGAAAAAGAAGAATTAAAAATTGGCTTAAATTCAAAGAGGTTCTATGACTAAATTAAATAAAACTAGTATATTTATTTAATTTAGAGAGGAAAGAAGGTAAAAGTATTCAATTATTAAATTAAATACTTTAAGAACCTTATGAAAATGATTAAATATTAATTAAATGAATGATTTAATTAATACTAGCAAAGTAGATGAGTAAAGGGATGAATAAGGAGACAACTTTGACCATATGGAAGTGGTCAAATTTGGATGTCTACATTTTTTCCCTCTTCGAAATACTATTAAGATAATAGAGTTTTGAACAAAATAAAATGAAGATGACTCTATAGAAGAAGCGACCAGAAAAGAAATGCCCCAGCATAGGGGAGACCAGATGATCTACCCAAACGGAAAGAAACGGAAGGAGATGCCCCAGTCTCATGAGAGAAGACTCATGGTGAAGGAATGGAAGAGAATGGTAGGGTATGGCCCCTCGAAAAGGTGGACGGGGAAGGAAAAAGGGTCCCAAGAAACTTCTCAAAATTATAAAGTTGTATATGTCATTGGAAAGAGCATGAAAATTTGAGAAGATTGACTTTTGAACAAAGTCAAACAGAGGAACAATGTGAAAATGTCAGCCCTAGGAAGATAGAGGATGGGGGAATTAGTTGGAGGAAGAATTTTGTTAAATAAAGGGAAGAAATTCCATTCATTTGAAAAGGTGAAGAAGGGGGGGAAAGTTTATTTAAGGTAATTGTAGGAATTACCTCTCCTCATTTGAACAATAGTCAGTTGAGGAAGGAGGAGAAGAGGAGAGAAGGAGAGCAGTAGAGGACAAGATGCCAAAGTATGACACTGACATTATCCACCAGGCAGATGAGGTGTAACGGTTCTTTAGCGAGTATGTCGTTTCATGCCAGGTTAGCCCCAAACCCAACTTTGTGATTTTTTTCTATTTTGTTTGAGTTTTAGAAAATTCAAAAATATGGGTTTTGTTGGGGAGAAGGGAGGAAAAATGGGTAGGAGGAAAAACCAATATTTTTTTTTTGGTTAGGGAGGGAAAAATAAGCTAGGTTGGGCATGCCCCGAAAGAGGGCGAGTTCACATGCAAAGGGGTGGGTTTAGAGTCGAGTCCTGTAGAGGGGCGGGTCTGTCTGCGCACAGGGTTGGGTTTGCCTGTGCATGGGGGTGGGTCTGCCAATGCGTGGGGTGTGGGCTCACTCAGGAGCCTAAGTAGGTCCACCCACACCAGGTCACGTCTTCCCCCATGTGGGGCATGGGCTCGCTCGGGAGTTCAGGTAGGTCTGCCAGCACCCGGGTAGGTCTACTCGCGTGCAGGGTGCGAGCTCGCCCGGGGGCTTGGGTGGGTCTGCTCGCGTTCAGGGGCAGGGCTGCTCGCAATTGGGGTGAGTCTATCTATAGCCTAGGATCGACAAGGGGGAAAGAGGGAAAAGAGATGATAAAAGAAGTGATAGGGAACAAGACCCACGATAGGTGAAAGGAAGAGAAAATGGGACAGAAGAAGAAGATGGGAGAGAAATATTAACAAATTTGGCATGTCATGGGTGCATGATTTTGGCCGATTGTGGATGTAGGAGAGGTGGTATGAGGTACTGAGGAGATGTATAGCGGCCATGACAGGTGCAGATCACCAGGTGCTAGCGGAGGTAGGACTGTTGTACATGCTATCATATGTGACGATTAAGACTTATAGAGCCATGTTGACAACATTGGGATTCAACCACGTCGATATTTCATTTGCTAATAGTGGAGATGATGGTCATGCCAGAGGATGTGTAGAGGATTGTGCAACTCCTCATAGTAGGACTCCTGGTCAATGAGTACATGGTATGGGATGAGACACTAGATGAGTCCATGCAGATTGTGTTTGGTGATGACGAGCTACCGATTCAGTAACATCAGCTGGACATGGATAGATGTTTCTCTTGCAGGGTATCGACATTGTTGCTATACTTAGCAAGGTTGATTAGCAAGATCCTATTAGCAGACACGAGTGGTCAGTTCCTACCTCTGAGGTTTGTGGGGGTGATTCAACACATCATTGAGGACTAAGATGGTTAGTTTGCATGGGGGACCTGTCTGTTGGCACAACTGTACCGAGATATGCATGTTGTATGCTACCAGGAGTCACTGTGTGTGACACACATCACATTGCTACAGGTATGGGTTTGAGAGCATATCAGGGTTACCAAGTTAGTCATGTTGACAGTAGGAGGGCAGGATGATAGGGCAACAGTGGCCTGGGGATGGGGGATAGAGGCGGGAGCGATATTGCGGTATCAGGAGGCTAGAGATGTGGATGTCTGGATGAGATTATTTGATGAGGTATGGGCTGAGATGATAGTCTGACGTTTGTATATGTTGCAATGATTCAAGGACTAGAGTGAGGATGGGGGGAGACAAAGGGACTACTTCTACACCTGATGTTATATCATCAGGTAGGATATTCCTGTGGGGCGAGTGACATTTTAGCGACTGACACGAGAGAGGCCATGGGGGCATGAGCTAGATTTGGTGACAGTGAGGAAGGAGTTGGAGACATTATGATTGGTGGCATACCCTAGCAGGAGGAAGGGGCTGAGAGATGCAGGGACAATGGATTGATATGGTCAGTGATTTTGGTGACATCCACCTCTACAGATTACACTAGTGGTGCCTATTGAGGAGGCACTATTGTTCAGATTAGAGGATGAGAGACATCTGAGGGTGGAAAGAGACAGACAGGGTCCGCAGGGACAATGGAGAGGAGGACAGAAGAGAGGAGGATGACAAAGAGGACAGGAGGTGGCCAGGGCAGCTAAGGAGTTGATAAGGGTAGGTAGGAGGAGGAGATGATGGTGGAGAGCCTGGGGACGAGATGGAGCAGAGGAGGGAGAGGAGGAGGCTAGGGTTGTGACTTAATAGGATAGGGGGCAGGAGGCCCAGAGGGAGAGGAGACATGAGGTTCATGCAACCACATGAGGTCGATAGCAGGAGAGACAAGAGGCACATGCAGCCATAGGATGGTAGTAGTGGCAGAGACAAAAGGAGGCTGAGGGTAGTGGAGAGTAGGAGAGGATGATGGGGGGGAAGAAGAGGGGAGCCCCCATGGTGATTGATGTGGATGAGGTGGAGGCATTGGTAGAGAATTAGTGGTATGAGTGACATGAGATGGACATTGATATGGAGGTACATGACATCCCACCACTATTGACAGTGCCACCTAGAGGAGAGGATCCAATAGAGGTACTGCAAGGGGCCCTGGACAGGATGTGACTCAAGAGTAGTAGTTACAGTAGTTAGAGGCTGAGTGGAGTAGATTAGAGGTAGAGCTAATTGAGCTATAGGAATGATTTTCCTAGAGCAAGAGGGACTACTTAGATTTAGCCACGATGGTGACAGAGGTGGAGAGGAGGTTGCAGAGAGAGAGGGATGAGGAATGAGATGAGGTGGTTGAATTTAAAGAAGAGGTAGAGAGGTTGTGAGTAGAGGTGGCTAGGGAGCATGAGGAGGGGGATGCAGCAAGATGGGAGAGAGATCATTTGGTGGCTGAGGAGGCGATACAACAGGTTGTTGGAGTAGGGACAAAGCAAGGGCCTCCAGAGATTGGGGTAAGGATTGTAGGAGATAAAGAGGGTTTGTGGAGACAGATAGAGTGGTTATGGAGAGAGAGAGTGGATCTGTATCGGGAGAAAGATGAGCTCAAGGAAAAAGTGTACTATTTAGAGAAAATAGTTTGAGATATGGGATTGATGGAGTGGAGAGAGGAGGAGATGAGGGTACGGATGCGTGTGTTGTAGATAGAGAGAGATGTGGCACAGACGTAGGTATAGGCCACAAAGGTAGAGAGGGATGTGGCTCAGGCACGTGCTCAGGTGTTACAAAGTGAGAGGTGGGTGGTAGAGGCATAGGTTTAGTCTCCTGAAAGAGAGATGGATGTGGCAGTATCATAGGTATCAGCTCTTTGGAGAGAGTGAGATGCAGCTGAGTTGAGACTTTAGGTACTTCCGAAGGATAGGGATGTAGTTATGGCTTGGGCACAGGCCACACACAGGGAGAGGGATTTCACAGAGGTGCAGATGCATATGTTTTAGAGTGAGTAGTACACAACACAAGCTCAATTGTGGGTACCGCAGGTTGAGGAGGGGGAGCCAAGGCCAGAGGTATAGGGATTGTAGACATAGTTACAAGCTGCACAAGCTGAGAGAGACAGGGCCATAGAGCAGGTACAATAGTAGATATTAGCACATGAGGCCTGGGGTAGGAGAGGAGGGCCATTAGTGTGGATTGATATAGGTACATGCATGAGCGAAATGCCGCTAGGTATCAAGCTACGCAAAGGGATGACTATATGCAGGAGGCGACCTATTGGAGGTGTGGCTATGAGTAGGTAGTTCTAGATCCAGCACAACACACAATGTGCTATATCAGATAGGTACCTTAGATGCGAGCACCGTCCCAGTCATTAGGGACATGTACCAAGGGGTATAGTGATTATCAGTGAACTCCCTCTCCTTATGGTGGGTACTAGGGGACTCCTACTTGTGATTACTAGGGGACCCCCATGCATAGAGGGCTAGCTCCTGACTCTCCTCAGAGATCAGACATGGGTAGCTCATAGTAGAGCAGTCAAAGAGCAAATGATAGGATACCAGGTTTTTTGATAGGTGCAGGATGGAGGTTTAGTACATGTTAGCAGAGATCGGATGTGATCTACATCTTTGGATTTTGTACCTTATTTGATGATATACATGATGGATATATATTTCATTATGTTTAAGACATTATGATGAGATGGATATTGTATTATTTTGATTATGATATGAAATAGCCCTTATTAACACTATGTGTTATCTTTTATGTGATGGATGATTTAGTTTATATATGCACATGTATATGATATTTTATGTTTATGTGAATGGATGATTTAGTTTATGTGTGCACATGTATATGATATGTTATGTTTATGTGGATGGATGATTTAGTTTATGTATGCACATGTATATGATATGTTATGTTTATGTGGATGGATGATTATGCATGTATTAATATTTATAATGCAGGATGAGATGAATATTTGGTATGAAATTTAATTAGGATGGATCTAGCAATATGTTTTACAGGTGGTAATGCATGTATTATGTGAATGTTAATATGGAAATGTATGGGTTAAATGAGACTAAGATGCTTAATCTAATTAGTCTATGAAAGATAAAATATGTTGTATCTACAATGTAACATACAATATGAATGAAACATGAATTCCTATAATGTGAACCTAAACATCAATAATTAATTGCATGGGAATGTTGGTAAATGATAGGTCTAATGTAGGTGTAATACTGCACCTGTCAAGAACCATTAGTACCCCGAGAGGAAAACCAAGGGGAAAAAATAACCAAAGTTTGCACAACCTAAATCATGAGTTGTGGGTTATGAAAAAGGTTAAATGAAGGGTGTATGCAATGAAATGAAATACAGTTAGGAATGCAATTTTCCATCTTTGGAGCATTGATTTTTCTATAGCATAAGATACCAAATACCATGATATATGAGACCAAGGCGAGTTTGCATCAAATGCATGAAACAAACACAACAAACAAGGTTATCCTAACACCCTAAAGTCACGAGGACCTTGGTCAGGCTAGGTATTAGAATAACCACAAGCACAAAGGGATGTTCCCAATGTAACACAAGATTCTAGGGATCATGGTGGGTACTATGTTGGAATGACCCAACAAACAACAACAATAAATGATCAAGAGATGCCCCTACGTTAACTCATCAAAACCCACCATAATATGATGTATCATGGCAGTTTTGGTAAGTGAGAATAGGGAGCTCAAGCAATAAACAAAATCCAAAAGTATGAAAAGATCATAATCAAAGTTAAATGTCCTTTTCCATAGGATCACGAGGATGGATGGGTGACGATGTGGTCTGTTAGGAAGGATGCATCCTGTTGAGACCAATGATGGATACTAAACTAAAGTGACCCAGGTGACGCAAGATATTTTTCATTAACCAGATCTCATGACACAAGAGACTAGACAAAGGACCGATACACCCTACAGACCTAGGGGCTCAGGGGTTGATCAAAGACTAGCCTTGCCTACATGAAAGCATAGAGCCCTCATAGTTCTAGAAAATACCATGGATAAAGTGGAAAGAGGACTAATGGATACCAATGAGACAATGACAAAACAAAGCCCTGGGGATGGATCAAAAGATTGACCTTGCCTATGTGCAAGCGCAGGGGCAACGTAGTTTGGCGAAAAACAAATGATGACCAACCATGGATAAAACTAAAAAGGGGACAATGAGGACAGATGATGGAGGACCATTATAGGCTGATCCGAAGGCCCCAGGGGTAGATCAAATGGTCAGCCTTGCCTATGTGAAAGCGTAGGGGCAATGTAGTTCGACCAAGACCAAAATGATTGATATGACAAGATGAGGCCTAGGTGGAGACTGACACAATGGATGATCCTAGATGATGACACAAACCAGCAGATGGAAAAACTGATGACAAAAGCTCAGATTGGGATAGAAAACTCAAGATGACAGATATCATATAATCGTCCAATGCTCAATCAAAATATACCAAGCGGTGAAGAATGGAATGGGAGAGGATGTCAGGATGGATGGATGGAATGATTAAGCCCTCTACGGATGATGCCTATTACCAATTTTTCACCATCCATACTTATCCAAGGCGCTAGCAAGGGTGGTTTTCATCATAGGATGAATTTATTTCTCTTTACTATTTTTGGATTTTTTTGTTGATTTTTCTAAATTTTTTGTATTTTTGCAAGTACGGTTACCAAGCGGACTTAGGTGTAAAACCTCTTCAGATGCATGATATTGATAGGATCTTCTAGGGGTTCTCCTTCAAGGGTAGCAATTCTATATACCCCATATCCATATTTAGTGGTTATGATATATGAACCCAACCAGTTTGCTTCAAATTTTCCTTTCTTATCATGGATTTGCTGAGTATGTTGGTTCTCTTTAAGGACAAGATCACCAACCTAGAACTATTGAGGGTGAACCTTCTTGTTGTAGTTACAATTGAGATGGTTTTGGTAAGCTTGCAGGTTATCATAAGCTTTGATTTGTCTTTCATCAAGTAATTCCAATTGTGCAAGTCATGTGACACGAGCATCTTCCTCACTAATAAGGTTCTTCAAAGAAATCCTTAGTGATGAGATCTAAACTTCAATTGGAAAGATGGATTTGGAACCATACACCAAAGAATAGGGGGTGGCACTTGTAGGGGTATAGATGGAGGTGTGATACGCCCAGAGAGTGGGATGAATATGGAGGTTCCAATCTCGACCAATGTTATTGACAACCTTTTTGAGGATGCAGATAAGGGTCTTGTTGGTAGCTTCTGCCTGACCATTACCCTAGGTGTAATAAGGCATTAACCAATGATGTTGGATATGAAAGGTGTCACAAAGGTATTTCATGGCCTGGTTTTTGAAAGGATTTCTATTATCTAAGAGGATGGTGGATGGAATACCATATTTGCAAAGAATATGGTAAAGGATGAATTTTGAAATTTGAGTACTGGTGATTTTTGAGAGTGGCATTGCTTCCACCCACTTGGTGAAGTACTCAATAGCAATAATTATGAATGTGTGGCTGTTGAAAGATGGTGGGTAAATCTTTCCAATAAATTTGAAACCCCACTGAGAGAAGGGCCATGGTGCGAGAAGAGGCTAAAGGTCCTATGCTAGAGCATGAATCAAATCTGCATGTTGCTGGTAGGGAAGGAATTTCTTCATGAATTCACAAGCATCATGTTCTAATGTAGTCCAATAATATCTAGCTCAAAGAATCCTTTTGGCCAAGGCCATCCCATTTGAATGGGCCCCACAAACACCACCATGTACTTATGTTAGTGCAGTATGGGCTTTTGTCTCATCCAGACACCTAAGGAGGGTTCCATCATACTTGCAATGATAAAGTGTATCACCTATGATGATGTATTGGGAAGAATGTTGGATAAAGGATTTACATTGATTTTGTGTAAGATCTGGGGGTAGAATATTATCATGAAGATAAGTATATATGTCTTGGTACCATGCGGAAGTGGGACCTACAATGCCACACACTATGTCAGTCTCAAGGATATCATATGCTAGGATTAAAAGTTGTTCCTTAAGGAACTCACATTCTATTCAATCTTTAGGCATGTCAATCAGGGAGCCAATAGTAGCCATAGCATCAACAACTTTGTTCTATACCCTAGGAACTTGGTCAAATTGTATAAAGGTGAAATATTTCTTGAAATCATCTACCATGTGTTTGAAGGGTAACAACTTGCCATATTTTGTTAGGAATTCATCATTAACTTGATTAATGATCAACAATGAATCATCAAAGACTCTCAAGTGAGTTATGTGCCACTGCTTTACAATTTGAAGACCTGTGAGGAGGGCTTCATACTCAGCTATGTTGTTGGTACATAGGAATGCTATCCTGAATGATTTTGGAATGTAGTCACCTTGAGGGGTAAAAAATAGAATTCCTATTCCCAATCCATTATGAGTATAAGAACCATCAAAATACAATGTCTAGATAGGTGCTTCTATTACTGTGAGAACTTCTTCATCTAGAAATTTAGTGACCAAAGGGTAAGCATCCACTAGGGGTACCTCGACCAACTAGTCAACTATGACTTGTCCTTTTATGGATTTGTGATTCACGTACTCTATGTCAAATTCACTTAGGAGCATGACCCACTTAGCCATGTGACTGGTTAAAGTGGTTCTGGATAATACATACTTTAGTGGATTAATTTTTGCTATTAATTGGACCAAATGGCTAAGCATGTAATGTTGGAGTTTTTGTGTACTGAAGACCACTGCAAGGTAGGATTTCTCCATGGGTGAATAATTTAATTCATAGCCTACCAGTGTTCAACTGATGTATTATATTTCTCTTTCTTTTGAGGAATCATCATGTTGTGCCAATAATGCCCCTAGTGCAACCAAAGTGGTGGAGATGTAAAGCATAAGGGGTTTTCCTAGGATAGGTGGCATCAAGATCAGTGGATGGGCCAAGTACTCCTTGATTTTATCGAAACCTAGTTGACATTGTTGGTTCCATTTGAAGGTGGAGTCTTTTTTCAGAAGATGGGTGAATGATTGACACTTATCTACAAGTTGGGTTATGAACCGACGGATGGATTACAACTTTCCTTGGAGAGTTCTTAACTGTTTTAGATTGTGTGGGGGAGGCATATCCATAATAGCTTTCACCTTGGTGGGATCAACCTCAATGCCTCTTCAAGAGACTATGAAACCCAATAATTTCCCTGATGTGACACCAAAGACACACTTTTTTGGATTTAGTCTTAACTTGTATTGTTCTAACTGCTCAAAGATCTTTTTCAAGATGGTAGGGTACTCTACTCTGGTTCTGATTTTCCTAGCAAGTCGTCAACATAATCTTCCATGATAATATGGATGATGTCATGGAAGATGAGTCATTTCTCTATGATATGTTTCCCCCTCATTCTTGAGACCAAAAGGCATATCATTGTAGCAAAAAGTACCCCAAGGTGTTGTAAAAGTGGTCTTGTGTTGGTCTTCAAGTGCAATTTAGATCTAATTGTAACCAACGAAGCCATGCATAAGGGACAACATCTCATGTCCTGTAGTAAGGCTGACCAACATGTCAATATTAGGCAGTGGGAAGTCATCCTTTAGACAGGCTTTGTTAAGATCCCAGAAGTGTGTGCAAATCCGAATTTCTCTATTTGGTTTGCAAACAGACACTATCTTTGAGATCCAATCAGAGTAGTCAATGGGTCTGATAAAATCAGCATCCAATAATCTCTCCAATTCCTTCTTGACTAATAATGCTACATGTGGATGCTTTTTTTGGAGCTTTTGTTTGGCAAGCTTGGCATCTAGGCGAACATCCAAATGATGAACTACTAAAGCAGGGTCTAAGCTTGGCATATCTAAGTATGACCAAGCAAAGTTAATGATACCATGTTTGAGTAGCTCACCGATGATTGAATATTTTTTCTCTGATAGTGATTTGGCTACATAGGTGATCTTAGGGTTTTCAGTAGTACCAAGGTTAACTTCTTGAGTTTCTTCAATTAGGATGGATAACTGCGTGAATAATTGAGTTCCCACAAGGGGAAGATGAACGTTTCCATCCTCCAGTGTCTCTTTGAGGTTTTCACTATCGGATGCATCATTTTTTTTTTTACTTTTTCCAGCTCAAGAAGTGCCTCGGCGAGGTTTTCACTAGATGACCATTTTTTATTTTTCTTGTTTTTATTTTTACGACTAGAGCATTCATCCTCCCCCAATCCCATGAGGTTGACATATGTATCCAAGGAGACATTGGTAGGTGTGTTATCACATAGGTCCCAATCAATGAGTTTAGGATGGTGAAGAGAAAGGCTAATGGTAAAGATGGATAAATAGTCAAACATGGATGAAAAGTCTATGTGATCAACATCAACGTATGCATGTATGATGGATTCTTCCTCGGGTATGTCTTCCAAGGGACCATCATCCACAATAACACTATTGGAGGTATTAGATAATGTTGTGGGGCCTTTCTACTTTTTTTCATATCTGAGGCCTATATTTCGTGGAAGATTTTGATACATCAATAGGTTGCAACCATCCCTATTCTTATTTACCTAGGCCCCTGCCTTAGTAGTTATGCTTTTCTGGGAACTTAGCTAACTAAGGGTATACTTCCTGAAATTATCCCTTTAAAGGAGGATCTGGTTGGAGTTCTTCATGGTATACCCATTGACTGATATCCTCTTCTAGTGCATCTGTCTTTAAAATAGGAGACCAGAAAGTGGTAGTGGAGATGTTTTTAGCACTAAAGGTGATGGTCTTGTCTTCTTTTGGTGTAGACTGTGAAGGTTGGTCATAGGTGTGTGGTGATGGTGGCATGGTTGCCACATTTAGAGTTGTATGAATTTCATATTCACCACACCCCTTGTCAATGATCTGGACTTTGGTGATAGTAGGATTGGTGGAGGGAGATCGAGTGGTTGTCATGGTGGATGATGGATTGGATGATGATGACTAAGATGCCCCCATTTTAACCCCAAGACAGTAATGTAAATGGGGAAATGATGCTTCTAGAGCATGACAGTATTCAAATGGTTGTGGGTCGGCACAAATGGTGATCTTTTGTCCATTAACTAGGAACTTTAGGCATTGATGGTATGTGGAGGGGATAGCTTGCATAACTTGGAGCCATGGGCAGTTGAAGAGGAGATTATATGGTAAGTCCAAATCAAGGACATGAAAGGTAGTGTATTGAACTACAAGTCCAACCTAGATAGGAGACTGATAATCCCTTCAGAATTTCTTTCTACATTATCATAAGCCTTGATCATGAGGATTTGATTACTCAAATCCACTTGAGTATACCCTACCTGTTTTATGAACTTTAAAGTGCATAGATTAAGGGAAGAGCCATTATTTACTAGGACCCTTTTTATTTTATGATAGACAACAAGGACTTCAATGTGTAAGGGACGGTTGTGATTGGCATCAATATTTTCCATGTCATTTTGGTTGAAGTGTAGATAGTAAGATAAATCCAGGTTCCCTACTAAAGCTTGGAACTATGTGGGATTGTTTTCATTAGGTATGTGAGTTTCTTGTGAAGATCTGTTGAGTATTTCCTTATGTATGAGAGAAGACTTAAGCATATCCAAGATTGAGATCTGAGCAAGGGTCTTTCCTAAATGATCAAGAATGTTGTATTGAGAGTTTACTGGATTTGGCTAGGTGGGTGTGGAGGCTACAAGGATAGTAATGTAGGATCATTGGGTAGCAACAACACATTGGGGATCTTTAGCTTTGACATGTATCATAGACACACAGGGTTCTGCCTACTTAATGTAATGGACAATACCATCATAGTTGAGGGGTACATTCTTATAGCTTATGTTATTTGTGTTGTTGTCTTGGGGATTTTTGTTGGAGGTTCTTGCACCTTGATTATGGTTAGGGAAGGCATTTTGATATATCTACAATTGAGTATTGGATGATGAATCTTGATTAGTGTCGACTTTGATATCTCCTCGATCGATAAGATCTTGGACATATTTTTTGAGACCTTGACACTTATTCAAAGTGTGCCCTTTAATCTTATGGAATTCACAATATTCATTCTCCCTAAACTAGGTTGGTTTGGGCTTAGATTCATCAAGTGGTTTGGTGACAGGATATGTGATCAGATAGTTGACTTATAATAACTTATTGAAGACGACACTCAAGGATCCTTCTAATTGAGTATACTGGTGTTTTCCATTCCCTTGACTATTTTGGTTTGATTGTTCAGGAGGATGACAAGCCCCTTGTGGCATGAATATGGAATTAGGTACAAATGGTTGTTTCCTCTGGGATGTAATGGTCACTTGAACATGTTTAGTGTTAGTGACAACATCATTCACTCTGTTTTTATTCTTGTTCCAAAAGCATGAATTATCAATGGATGGCCTTTCTTTTTCATTGTTATGTATCTTGATGTGCCCTTTGGAAATAAAGGCACATTCAAGGATGGGTCCTTTTTCCACTATTTCAACAAAAGTGGTGACACAGTGTAACCTAAAATTATGAGCCATGTTGGGATGTGAGTTCTCCACAAAGAGGGTGACCATGTCTTTCTCCTAGAGAGGGGTTTTCATTTGGCTTGCCAATACATTCCACCTTTGGAGGTAGCTAATAAAAGTTTCACCATCACATTGCTTCTCTTTAAGAAGGTCCAAGGTATCAGTGTCTTTTTCTAGATTGAAGAAGTAACAAAAAAAAATTTGAAAGATCTACGAAGGATTTGATGGACCCCCGTTCCAAACCCATGAACCAATCCAAGGCGTATCCCATCAGGATTTGTGGGAATAGGCACAAGAGGTACTTGTCATTGTGCATAACCTCCTCACACTAGGAGTAAAACTCTTGGAGGTGGGATTTAGGATCCTTGTTTCCCCTATATCTATCAAACTTTGGTATCTCAAAGTGCTTCAGAAAGGGAATTAGTGAGATGGATGAATCGAATAGATAGGGACATATATCTTCAAATTTGACAAATTTTTTACTAGTCCTGCTTGGAGATCTTTAAATGTAGCTTTGATTTCCAGTAGATCTGCATTGACTGGTGGTGTATGAGTCGAGGAAGACGGGTTGGATGGATATGGGTGGTAGGACAACAAAAGATCCTGCTAAGATAGTGTTTGAAGGTTGGCATATGGATTTTGATATTGAGATGATGATATCCCTTGCTGGTATGCCAATGGAGTTTGTTGGTATTGGGGTTGTTGTTGTGAGGTATAGTACAAATTTGTTTGATAAGAATGTGCAGTAGGATGCTAAGGAGCTTGGATGTGGTGTTGTGGATTGGTATGTTGGTACTAAAGGTACTGTTCCAACTATTGGGAGGCCACATAGGGTGGTTGTTGCTAGAACTGTTGTTGGTTATGATAGTAATAGTGTTGGGGAGGTTGCTAATGTGATGTCAGCTATTGCATGGGATGAGATGGGATGTTGTGTTGTGGTGGAACTTGTGGATGTAAAATGGATGTGAGGAATGGGGATAAGGTCTAGATGAGAGGCCAGGATGGATTTCCTTCTGATTAGTGTGGTGGTCGTTGTGAATAAATTAAAGGATTATGCGGGGGTTATTGTTGATAGGGCAGCTGAGATAATGTAGAGGCATTATGCAAAGGAGGTTGTTCGGTACCAATAGGAACATTTGGTTGGGATATACCTTGTGGAGGTAATTGAGGTGGTATGTTAGATTAGGGAGGTTGTTGAGATGTGCACAAAGGTGGTGGTAGATTTGTGGCCCCAGGAGGTAGAGGCAATGCGGTAAAAAGGTTACCCCTGATGTTGATAAGAGGTTGAATTGAAAGGGGTGGTGTTTTCAACATTAATGGTGGAGGCTACGAAATATTTTGTGGTATACCGTAGGTGAAAGGATTATTGGGATCAAATAATTGAGGATCCCCCATGAATGAGATTGTGGTGTGTGGGGGATTGTTAACGTGATAAAGAATGGCATTGCCAAATTTAGGTTGCTACCAACCCTCCATTGGAGGAACATTGGGATGTATGAACTACCTAGTGCATTTTGTGAACCTTGGGGTATGTTAGATGTGGAACTGCTATACTTGGATAGGTTGACACCTGATGGAGGTTTAACACCTTTTTCAATTAGGTGGGAAAAATTTCTTCCCCATATTTTTCGAATAGGCGATTTGTCATTTGCACATTGGTGGGGTTACTAAAATGTTCCTCAAGTGTGAGTTTAGGTTGATTGACCATGTTCTCATCTCCAGGTGGTGATGTGTTTTGATCGTCAGTGTTGGACTGTGATGATGTACCATTTTGGGGATCTCCAAGGATATTCGTACAATTATTGGGATCATGTAAGATGCTTTCCATGTTGTTGGGATCTTGAGGTATATTTGGCTAGGAATTATGGGCTTGTTGCTCGACCATCTTCCTTGTCTGTGACCAAGTATGAATAGGCATGCAAGACGATAGAACGAGCTAGGATGTTGGGATGATTTGGGTTGATCTTATTAGATGATGGATTAGCCGACAAGGATGTGGCTTGATAGGATTGGATTGGATGATTGATAACGGATTTGATTTGATTAGACCAGAGTGGATTGTTTTCTTTCATAGGATTGGAGTAGATGATTGATAAATGATTCGATTCAATAAATGATTGATGTGATCGAATTGGATTGATCGATGAAATGGTTAGTAAAATCAAATTGGACCGAATTAATCAATAAAATGATCGATGAGATAATATTGGATTGGATTGATGACAAGATTGGATTGTACTGATAAGAGATTGATAAGACTAGGATGGCGAAGGGGTTTTAAACCAAGTTCAGAAATTATCCTTGGTAACGTAAGGTGTTGATTGATCGATTAAGAGATAGATGTATGATGATGTTGTTGAATCCAACTTGAGATGGAAGTGGATTGATAGGGATGATAAGGATAACCGACTTAGGACATATAACAATCCTAAGCCAGTTTTGAAGGATGACAATCAAGCTCAGACACCTGGGTCAAGTCAGATAACTACTTCAAATGAAGTTCAGTGGAATGGGAGAATGATTTCCAAAATGAGGGAAACAACAATCTGAAGCCAATGAGTGGCCTTTTGAAACAAGAAAATGTGAGCCTAAAACGAGAGAACTACTATTGAGATAGATGGATGGAGTCCCAAATTGGGTAGATGACAACTCATAATGGAGAAACGACAACCCAAAACAAAGGAACGGTTATCAGAATGGAAGAATAGCTATCGAAACGAAAGAATGACTATGGGCGAGTGGTGAAAGAATGAATGGATACTTGGATTGGATAAACGATGACTCTAAATGGATAAATAGATGTTTGATCGGGGGAAATAAACTTTTAGAATGGGGAGACAAATGTGCGGTACGGGTGAACAATCACCCACAATGGTAAAATAGGTGCTCAAAACAATGAAATGAGAGTTTAGAATGATGAAATGGGGTAACACAACTGACTATTCAAGGGTCAAGTCTACCCCTAGAGGTTAGGTTTTCCTGTCTGACTAAAGGCTAAGTAAATCTAACTGAAACAGGCTAAAAAGGGGTTGGTTTAGAGGTCAGGTACGCCTGTGCAAGAGGTTAGGTATGCTTGCGCAAGAGGTTAGGTACGCCTATGCAAGATTGTTAGGTATGCCTATGAACTAAAGATTGATCTAAATTGACTGAAATAGGCTAAAAAGGGCCTAGTTCAGAGGTCAAGTACACTTGTGCAAGAGGTCAGGTATGCTTGTGCAAGAGGTCAGGTACACCTATGGACTGAAGATTGATAAAAAATGACTAAAATAGGATGAAAAGGGGTTGGTTTAGAGGTCAGGTACGCCTATGTAATAGGTCAGGTATGCCTATGCAAGAGGTTAGGTATTCCTATGGAAAAATATGAATGTGTTCTTTGGAAAAAATACTAAGGCAAAGGACCCAAAACACAACAAACAAAATTTATAGGATAAGGCTGACTCAACTGAATAAAAAATTACTGGTTTCGCACAAAGAAGACAATTTAAACAACACGATCCTAAGTCTAGTAGAAATGGGTATGGCCAACATAATCTTCTATTCTAGGATAAAAATGGTTGCTAGGGAGTCCTCGATATACACCTGGTACGTGAAACCCAAACTATGAACACCAACCCATCACAAGCGTGAGTTGGGAACCTTAGCGAGATACTAAAGGCTCAGACCAACTCTTCATGCCATCCTAATGCTTCACCCATTATGATGTGGTTGGATTGAGGTACAACTTTCACTCTCCCCCATTTATATACCCCGTCGGTACATGTGGTTGGGATCATCTTTTAGGGTGATGAAATCCCCAAGCAAGTCCTGCTAAGAAAAACAAAAGAGGGTGACTCAAAGGACTTGGTAAGCTATGATTTCTCGTAACCCAGTATGACCAAATAGAGCAAGAGGATTGGATACGTCAATAGCTTACTAAAAACATGGCACACAAGGTAAATTGACTTCCCCTATTTAATCTATGTTCCTAAATTACTAAAAAATGATAAACAACCACTGATAAAAGTTTCAAAATAGATAATCCTACAAGAAATTTGTTAGTGATTTCTTTTTTGTTTTCCTCCAAATGTTAATCAAATACTTGCATAGACATAAACAACACACATTAGGGGTTCAAAAACACTCAAAATAGTCAAAAATAGTGCTTAAATTTCACTTTTTACCTTCTGGAGAAAGCTATTTGTGGTCAGGTTCACCTGCCTGTTGGGTCAAGTATGCCCCTAAAGGTCAAGTACACCCCTAGACAGGTCAGGTACACCTATGGATAGGTCAGGTTCTCCCCTCTATGAAAACTATAAACTTTCAAGTCTTTATGGAGGTCAGGTTCTCTTGTCTGTTAGGTCAGGTTCACCCCTGAAGGTCAAGTATGCCTTTGGACAGGTCAGGTTCACCCCTCTATGAAAACTACAAACTTTCAGATCTTTGTGGAGGTCAGGTTCACCCTTGAAGGTCAAGTATGCCCCTAGATAGGTCAGATTAACCCCTCTATGAAAACTATAAACTTTCAAGTCTCTGTGGAGGTTAGCTTTGCCTATCTGTTGGGTCAGGTTTTCCTCTAAAGGTTAGGTATGCCTATCTGATAGGTCGGGTTCACCCCTCTACAACCTTCACCTACAAATAGTAAAATTATAGAAAATGTGAAAGAATCAGACTCCTTTGTGGGTCTCACCGGGTGCGCCAGAAATGTAATCAGGAATAAACGTGGTCCCAAAAATGAGTAGCAACACAAAACATGCAAGAAACCACCTAAACACCTAACACCTCAAGATTGGGCTAAAAGTTAAACCTAACAAAATAGATAGAACGATAATAACTTGTTAAGTTGCTCCTTTGGTTGGCCCTTCGATTTTGATGTGATATATGCTCCTCTTGATGAAAAAAGATGTATGAATGAGATGCAATATGGATGGAAAATAGATGAGGATTCTATGTTCTATGCAAGAAAATGAGAATTCTAGCTAAGTATGGCTCAAATGAAAATTTTACAAGAGTTTGGTTAGCATAATAATCAACCCCCTAAATGAGAGAAAAGAGGGGTTATTTATAGAGGAAGTTGAATTCTCTAGAGAATTCAACAGTTGAGATTTGTCCAACAAGGTCAAGATGAAGGGATATGGTGAGTTGAGGACTCTCAAGCCCTCACAACTTGACATGTGGAATGTGAGATAGCTTAGGGATAGTGATATGTAAATAAGGTGGAAGGATGGTACATGAGGTGGAAGAAAGACAAGTACTTTGCAAGTACCTTGAAGAATGAGAAGATTTCCTCAAAAAGGAACTTCTTGTCCCCAAGTGGGAATGAAAATGACTTTTGAAGAATTCTAGAATTCCTCAAAAATATCCATAGGAAAAAGGAAAGTAGTTGGAGAAATAAATGTGAATTAAAAATTCACATATTTTCGAGAATCTCATGGACAAGACAAGGTTCCAAAAAGGGTTCAACCTTTGTCCACATGTGACTTGATGTGACAAGTAAAAAGATTCTAGAAGATGCATAGAAGAGGAGATTCTAGAAGGAATAAATGTGAATTTAAAATTCACATGGGAAAGAGAGTCAATACCAAGAAAGACAAATGAAAATGTTGACTAAAAAGGAATACTAAATGTGGCTAATGACCTTGATTAAGGTTGTGCAAACACATGATTAAGATAATTAACTAAAGATTAGAAGCAAGTGGCAAATGTTGGAGGATGTGACACATCCTAACCATAAATTAATTATGATTAAAAGAGGGTTAGATGGCTTAAGAGGAATTAGAGACCCACTTGCAAAAGTTGGAGGATGTGACAATGATAGAGAAAAAGAAGAATTAAAAATTGGCTTAAATTCAAAGAGGTTATATGACTAAATTAAATAAAAGTGGTATATTTATTTAATTTAGAGAGGAAAGAACATAAAAGTATTTAATTATTAAATTAAATACTGTATGAACCTTATGCAAATGATGAAATATTAATTAAATGAATGATTTAATTAATACCGACAAAGTAGATGAGTAAAGGGATGAATAAGGAGACAACTTTGACCATATGGAAGTGGTTAAATTTAGATGTCTACAACACCTATCAAAATGCTGATAAAAAAACACTTTTGATTTACCTTTTGGGGGATCAAATGAATTCATTTAAATTTTATTTTTTGTATGTATTCCTTATTATAAGCTTCCCCAAAAGTATAATTTTAAATAAATTTAATTTAATTATTATATTTATTTTTTATTTCTTGTGAATGTAGGTTTTTCACTGAAAGTGAAACTCTTTGTTATGTGCATATGGAAAAATAGAAAGTTGTCAAAAAAAAAAAAATCAATGCACTAGATATTGAAGTCCTTGATCCAACAAAAAACTTGAATTTTTATATATTAAAACAAGTTATGTTGTATACAGTCCACCTATGTCTGAATTGTAATTGGTTTGACTTCAAAACTTGATTAAGGAAAAAATATTCAATAAAACACTATGAAACCAAATGAAAGTGGTAGATACCGTAGTTACAAATCTAAATTTGAAAAAAATAGAATTTTATCCTTCATGGAAAAAAAAGGTTATGTTTTACATGGTGAGCATCACTCCTTAAAATTGGTGTTTACTAAAAAAAACTAATTTTTGAATGAGATGGAAAAGAAGTGCAATTTGACTCCAAGATTTTTAAAAATATATATATTTAGAATCTGCAAACAAAATTTCACAAAAATGCATTATCTTCAAATTCCTCACGGTTTAGCCGCTATAGGTGCTCGAACATGAAGATTTAGTTACAAAAAAATCAGTTTAGTGTCCAGTTTGGCCAAAAATTGTAAACCAGTATTGTGGGATCACCCCCTAATCTTGTGTTGGACCATCAAAATTGAGCCTCCTTGGAGAACTTAATTTCTCTAAATTTTCCTACATAATAACAATTCAAACCACAAATTAGATTAATTATGTGAATCATTGACAAGATAGACTAGTAAATAGAAACTTATATACTATCATTTATAAATTATGAATTTAACATCAAAATCACTATACGTGTACTATATTATATCATTAATGCAATTTTATTTACCTCAAGTCTTGCTCTCTTTTCTACAATACGATCTACATATGATTGTCCCTTAGGATGATCGACAATCCTCCTATAAAGAAATGGTCCCACATTGGTCAGAGTGTTGAGTCGGATAGAGGACTATAGCAGGTAAAACAAAAATGATAAAAATTAACATATAATTGTTGACAAATAACCATATTTACTAAATATATATCTACTCCTATCTAAACATAAATATCTACAATATAAAATAAACACATACCTATTGTGATGCTACGACACTAGATGGGCTCATAGTGCATGAAGCAGCTAAGATGGTTTCCTATATAAAAAATGACAAGAATGTAACACAATTTAAATGCACATGTACATATAATCATAATGTCAAGAACAAAAATATATATATACATGTTGTGCAGCTTCATCCAATGGGTCAAGCCGAGTCAACATGGTTGTAAAAGAACCAGGTTGTTGCATGAAAACACAAGATTACATTAGACTATCAATCTATGTAGTACATGTACCTTTAAACATAATAGATTTCAAAAATTAACATATAAAATAACACTTTAAATAATATTGTATACTGATTCTCTAGGGAAAATGAAATGGCTATCTACATAGCCTCCTACACTTGTGAAATTTGCTCCCCTGTCAGCACTTGTTAAAGATTCCATTGCATAAATATATGTTAGTACACATATCTCTCATAAAATATGGAAGAATTTAGATAAAACACACTATGAAATTACTTTAAGTCTTACTGGTGCTCCCATATCGTCCCTGGTAGTCGATCTATCTCCTACAAATGGTCCACTCTGTGCTCTATCAACTCCTACATCTAACATATCATGAACCTCATAGTCAGATGTCTCTATGGGAGCCCCAATGGACCGTCTAAAAAGACCCAAACATAAATTGTTACACGTCACATGTAGTAATGGGGCACACAAATATATCCCAAAGACCACAGTGTACCAATGGGAGTTGATGCATTAGGTGCACCACCATCATGTTGGGATGTATCGGTTGCATCACCATCATGATGGGTTGCACTGTCAAATGCAACATGATGGCTGTACGTGACCAAATGATCACCCAATGAATGTAAGGCATAAATGCTTTGATTCCTTGCATCTAAAGCAATCTTAGAGTAAGGTAGTGGTGTCAGGGCAGCAATAGGTGGAGCAGGATGAATTGGGGTGACTCGGCATGCTTTAGGTCTATCTTGTGGCATCCCTCTACCAACACCCTAGAAATATCACATGTCAAAGTAATTGGCATGCCTCCCTAGGATAAACTCAACATATAATATTAAGAGAAAATACTGAGGGACGTCAAGATTTTTGTTGGGTGGTTTATCAAAAACCATCCACCGTCTCCAAAAACTATCTAATATCCCTCCATGGGTGCACCATTTAATTGAAAATTTTGGCTTTAGAACATTAATGGGCTGTCCTATTCTATAATTGATGAATAACTAGGCTAATTGATATTTGTCAATAGCAAGTGCCCTTACCTCATCATATGATAACCCATTAGCATAAAATTGTTTTTATTCCTCTCGCCACTATGCAAATCTATTGTGCTGAGTTGCCAAAGTTTCAACATTTGAAATGATTATTTCTAAATTTTTATTCATGTTTGATAGTTCAGTGAGTGTCTCATAGATTTGGACATACATTTCTCAATTGATCTAAATTTATGTGAATAGATTCATGTATTGTTGGCACATTTTGGTTTGGAAACAACGGTCGTAGTGAAGGAGGATTTGGAGGGTTTTCATCTTGTGTGGGGTTAGGGTTTTCATGTTGAGCCATTTTAAGCGTGTTAACTGATAAAAAAATTCAAAATTAAAAATCATTTTAATGCAATAAAAAACCTATCAAATATCCTATTTTTAACTAAAATTCATAAAAAAAAATGCAAAACCAATATAAATTGAAGAAAAAAATAAAAATCCAAAAATACTTTTCAAATTCTATTGATTTGAGCAAGATGACTCACCTAGGAATGGATATATGAGTTGTTCAATAGAGAACTCGCACGCAGTCAGCTAAAAATGAGCTCTTGAGTTTTTTTTTTTAGTTTTTATAAAATAGGAAACATATATCTATTTCTTTTATGTAGTTTTTTAAATATATGGTCGGGTCTGAGGCCTGACCATATAGTATTGGCAGTGTTTTTTGAAATGTAAGATATCATTTATCATTTTATATTATATTATAAAATTATATTATATAATATATTATTTATATATTGTATTATAATATAATATATGTTATATTATGTATGATATAATATATTATATATTATAATATTATATTATATTATATTATGTTTAATATTATAATATAATTAATAATTTATATAATATTATATTATATTATATTTAATATTATAATACAATTAATATTATTTAATAATATAATTAATTTATTATAATATTATATTCTATAATAATATAATATTATATAATATTTAATACTATATAAGTATTATAATATAATATAATATTATAATATATTAAATATATTATTAGATAATATTAAATTAAAAAAAAATATTATAATGTTCATTTAAAAAAGATTATTATAATGTTTTTTAAAAAACTTTTTTATTTTTGACAAAAGTGGTCAAGCCACTATAATATATTAATGTTTATAAAAATATATACATAATCCTGGTTCAAAGGGAATATCGATAGGAAAGAACCAGGAAGAAAACCTCCAGTTGTAGCCCAAACTATACAAAAAATTGATTTGAGTTATTAAGTCAATTACAAAAATTATCCCGAATTTAGGGAATCAATAATCATATTTTCATAAAAATACTAGCTATAGTACCACCACCTTAACCCAAATAAAAACCTAATACATAATTGATACAAAATGAGGCATTATCTTCAAACATGTGCATGCCCAGCCTCTACCAAAAAACTGTATCAAAAACATTTTGACTACCTGGATTTTTAGCTACTCTTCCATTCACTCTGTACAGGTTGAATTTTGGTCTTGCACCACAACTTGCTCATCTTGCAACTCAGTTTTAATGGGAAGAGACGTCTCTTTTGCAAAAAATTCATAACCAATAAAAGGAACGACTTCATCTTCTAATTGAGCTATGACTTCTACTTAGCTACTTTCCTTTAAACCCTGATTCAGAGATTTGGAGCGCTTCGCACATGGGTAATTATGAGATTCTCTAAACAATTGGGCATCTAACTCAATATGAAATTTTTCTTTTTCCCTAAAAAAATGGCTTAAGGGAAATTTCTACACACAATCCCGAAGGAAGGAAATGGCATAAAAAATTTCTTTGATTTCAAACTCTAGAGACACAAAGATTCTCTTGTCATGTTTTTTTAGAGCATATATCAAAACATAATCATTTCGAAATTGAAGACCCAATCTGATAGCTTTGAATATTTCTTCAAAACCAGATCTTTCCTTTACATACACACGAGGAAATAAACCTCCAATATACCCTTCCCCGATAAACAAATTATATTTTTGCACAAGAGACAGTAGATCATTCTTATCAATGAACTCAAGGTTTATAAATTTTACTACAATTAACTCTGATTCCCTCAATGATTGAAGTAAATCCATAGCATTTGATAAGAATATTGATAGCACTTGCAAAGGGAATAATAAATGTCGAACTCTCGGGTTGACAACCTCCATTCCTAACCCCGACCGTACAACATCCTCCTCATGCATGTAATCCATCTTTAAAATGAGGCTTAAATCCTCCTAAGAAAGGCTATCTTCAAATGACCTTTCCCAAAATTGAACAAGGCAATTAATTCTTAAATTCTAGGGGTTGAAAGCCACGTCTCCACTATGTCTTCACTAGTTACTCAATTCAGAATTAGCTACTCAGTAGCACTCACAAAAGCTTCTTGAAACAGAATAATGAAAATGGATGATAAAATTCAATTTTTAAAACTTGAAGAACCCTTCGCACAATTTTTGTTGGTAATAATGGTAACTGTGTTGTATGGAGAAAAACTAATAAGGAAAAATCCATTAAGATATACCAAATCATGTGAAAAGGATTAAATTTTCTAAAAAATATTAATGTGAGGTACCGCCACACACGAAAGGTACCTTAAAGATACCATCATGAGACTCTCTAGCATTCACCAAACAAGTGGTGAATTTAATTTTGGCCAAAATTTGCATATACGGCCTCCAGCATTTGCCAAAGAAGTGGTGAATTTAAGTGTGGCCAAAGTTTTCATATACAACTTTTCCCATCACTTCTTTATATAGATCACTCACTGCATATTAGAGCACATGACAATATCCTTAAGGTACCAATCTGCTTTCAATTTTCAGGAAAAATCATTCGCTTACATAAGAATTTAAATTTGAAGCCCAAGGCATAATCATGACAAGTAATGCCAATTTTAGAATCAAAACATCAAAAAAGTTAGCTTTCCCTACGAAATTCAGTAGTACTTACATTTTCCAATATACAAATCATACTCTTTGATTATTATAATGTTTTTTAATTTAATATACATATGCTATATGATAAATATAATAAAAAACATTATAATAAATATATTTAAAAATTATATTATAATATATAAAATAAAAATATTGGTCATTCCCGGACCCAACGAAATTAAAAAATATGACCTAAAAAAATGGATATTCATTTCTATTGAATATCTATTTCGATCTGGTATTAGCGTTGACACTATGTACTTTTCACCCAAGCCTACAAAAAGTCAAAGTGGAATTTCGCATTTTTGGGTGAGTTAAAAATGCCTTTTTTCACATCACCACTTTTTGGACCCCTATGATCTTGCACAGACCCATAAATTTCCATTTATAAGCTTCTTATACATCCAATACTATTAATCAACCTCCTCCATTGATCTCTCAAATTAATCGCAATCCTTAATCTGTCATCCTCCAAGCCTATAAATAACTCATCATATGAGCTAGTTCCAACAACACTTGGAATGGTATATTATTTTGTCAAGTTTGAGCACCTAATATCCATTGTTTCAAAATAAAATTAATTATGAGCACATAAACCATTGTGTTCAATAAGAAACATCTTGGTAAGGGATTTGTGGATTGAAAATCCCTAGAGCTCCCTTCCAATTGATGATGTTGTTTTGCTTGGCTTGGTCCGCACCTCATATGTTTGAATCTCTCCAGGCCATTTTTTAAGAGATTTGCCCACTCCCTCCACATGTTCGTTGTGTGCTCCTTGCAAATATTTACTCCCTTGCTTCTTTATGAATCCCCACCATGCCTCCACATGTTAGCAGTGCAGACCTTTATGAGCCCACTCCCCTTTTCTTCTATACTGAGCTCCGCCTATGTGACACATAGCATCATTCTGCGAGCACCTTTCGGCAGACCCCATAGTCAATGCTCGAGATAAATACTCTTCCAAATGTCTCATCCATGGGGAATTTCATCGCAAGGAAGGGAAGAATGAACGAAAAGCCTTGTCCTATCGCCACATGTCCTAACCAACTTCGTGGGCGAGCAACATGTGTCTACATAGGAATTTTGTTGCTTCCACACTAAGACAACAATCATCATTCATAGGGGGATGCATCTAGCTTGAAGGTGACTACATTCTATGTTTCAAAATCTTTTCTATTGCAATGGCCTTAGCAAATCATTGCGATGGATATCATTGCTCGTGCTTAGGAATCTTTTCAGTTACTGGCTCTCAAGCGGTGGGATGATTTTCTATATATGTTGCTTCAACTTTCCAAAAATGAGTTCGGAGAATACACAAAATAATTATTGAAAGACACCAAGCCTTTGTATTGTTTTAGATTGTTGTATTAAGATTCACAAAATGTGCCATGTTTGTTTAGCCTTTTTTTTTCTTAGCTAGTTGAAAAAATATTACACTGTGTTGTTATTGTATTGAGTATTTTATTTGTAGAACATCTATAATTTCAATATACATTTACTAAATCAGACCATGTCTTGGACTCTTGTTTTTAGTAAATGTGTATGGAAGTTATTTTATGTTATTTTATAAACTTCTTAGGCTTTTCATCTATGCTCTAAGTTATTTTCGGACATGCAAATTGTTGAACAAACCCTTACATCTCATCTGAAAGAAAGATTTATTGTTCCCATAGTTAACTATTGGCACATCACCTTAGGTTAGATCTTTATTTTATATATCTACTTCCTTTTCCCATTCCAAACCCCCAAATATAGGAGTTAACTTCTCTAAAAAACCTGGAGGTCACTCAGTTCAGCGCAATTAGTCCCCCCATTATCTGAGTTTCCCATAAGGTTGTTGCTTAACATTTTGAGGTGTCAACAATTTTTTTTTCTAGCACACTCGGTGGGACTACTTAAATGTATCTAAATCTAAAGTGGGTGTATGAGCCATAGGCCCATTACTAGATCCCAAACAACGAACAACCCTAGCCTACTAGTGCCACCACTAGTAATAGTATGAACAAGAAATCGTCTAGTGAACATTATAATCCCTCCACCAACCATGTTGTCAATTTCTAATAGAAATTATGTGGCATGGGACGTGAAATCCCTTTTATAGCACCAATAGCACCCACCATTTGGGCCCCTAACCCAACCCCTAGTTTAAAATTTGTACCAAAATCCACCGAGGAAGGCTCGAAAACACCATCTGAACACCTACAATATGTGGCAGATGTGTGTTTGGTGCATGGTGTTACCGACCAAAATGTCACGCTAAGGTTGCTCGTAGACTCTTTCAAAGGCAGAGTGCTAGATTGGTATCACACTTTGGGAGCCAATACTATCAATACCTGGGATCAGCTAACAGATCCTTTCGACGAGCATTTTTTAAACAATGGAGATCGGTCTTCACTATTTCAACAGCTAGCGGCCATAAAGTAGGCCCCTCAAGAAGTCATGACCTACTTTAATGCTCAGTTTCACGTGACTTAGAAAAGGATTCAACTTGTAATCCATCTACATGAAAATTTGGCATTCATGTTCTATCTGAAGTCTCTCAATGCCAACATTTTAGTGATGATCCAATCCCTTGGTGGGAACACCTTTCTAAGTGTATATAGTATTGTTGTTTAGTCAGAGAATAATCTGATCGATGCCAGAAAGTTAACACCTCAGCTTGCTGTGGAATGGTATCTTAATTTGTCAAGTTTGAGCACCTAATATCCAATCTTTCAAACAAAAATTAATTTTGAGCACATCAACCATTGTGTTCACAAGAAAATTCTTGGTAAGGGATTTGTGGATTGAAAATCCCTAGAGCTCCCTTCTGATTGATGATGTTGTTTTGCTTGGCCTAGTCCACACCTCATATGTTTGAATATCTCCAGGCCATTTTTGAAGAGATTTTCCCACTTCCTCCACATGTTCGTTGTGCGCTTCTTGCAAATATTCACTCCCTTGCTTCTTTATCAAGCCTCGCCATGCCTCCACATGTTAGCAGTGCAGACCTTTGTGAGCCCACTCCCGTTTTCTTCTATATTGAGCTCCGTTTGCATGCCAGATAGCATCATTCTGTGAGAACCTTTTGGCGGAGCCCACAGTCAACACTCGAGACAAAGACTCTTCCACATGTCTTCTCTGTGGGGAATTTCATCACAAGGAAGAGAAGAATGAATGAAAATCCTTGTCCTATCGCCACATGTCCTAACCAACTCCTTGGGCGAGCAACACGTGTGTGCATAGGAATTTTGTTGCTTCCACACTGGGACCACAATAATCATTTGCAGAGGGATGCATCTAGTTTGAAGGTTATTGCATTCTATGTTTTAGAATCTTTTCTATTGCAACGGCCTTAGGAAATCATTGTGATGGATATCATTGCTCGTTCTTGGGAATCTTTTCAATTACTGGCTCTCAGGTGGTGGGATGATTTTCTATATATGTTGCTTCAACTTTCCAAAAATGAGTTCGGAGAATACACAAAATAATTATTGAAAGAAACCAAGCCTTTGTATTGTTTTAGATTGTTGTATTAAGATTCACAAACTATGCCATGTTTGTTTAGCCTTTTTGTTTCTTAGCTAGTTGAAAAAATATTACATTGTGTTGTTATTGTATTGAGTAGTTTATTTGCATAACTTCTATAATTTCAATATACGTTTACTAAATCAGACCATGTCTTGGACTCTTGTTTTTAGTAAATGTGTATGGAAGTTATTTTATGTTATTTTATAAACTTCTTAGGTTTTTCATCTATGCTTTAAGTTATTTTTGGACATGCAAATTGTTGAATAGCCACCCTTAAATCCCATCTGAAAGAAAGATTTACTGTGCCCATACTTAACTCTTGGCACATTACCTTAGGTTAGATCTTTATTTTATATATCTACTTCCTTTTCCCATTCCAAACCCCCAAATATAGGAGTCAACTTCTTTAAAAAACCTTGAGGTCACTCAGTTCAACGTAATTGGTCCCCCCATTATCTGAGTTTCCCATAAGGTTGTTGGTTAGCATTTTGAGGTGTCAATAGTTTATTTTTCTAGAACACTCGGTGGGACTTCTTAAATGTATCTAAATCTAAAGTGGGTGTATGAGCCATAAGCCTATTACTAGATCCCAAACAATGAACAACCCTGGCCTTCTAGTGCCACCACTAGTAATAGTACAAACAAGAAATTGTCTAGTGAATGTTTTGATCCCTCCACTAGCCATGTTGTCGATTGCTAATAGAAATTATGTGGCATGGGATGTGAAAGCCATTTTATAGCACCAATAGCACCCACCATTTGGTCCCCTACCCCAACCCCTACTTTAAAAGTTGTACCAAAATTCATCGAGGAAGGCTCGAAAACACCATCTGAACACCTACAAGATGTGGCGGATGTGTGTTTGGTGCATGGTGTTACTAACCAAATGTCATGCTAAGGTTGCTCGTAGACTCTTTCAAAGGCAGAGTGCTAGATTGGTATCACACTTTGGAAGCCAATACTATCAATACCTAGGATCAACTCAAAGATCCTTTCTACGAGCATTTTTCAAACAATGGAGATCGGTCTTCACTATTTCAATAGCTAGCAGCCATAAAGCAAGCCCCTCAAGAGGTCATGACCTACTTTAATGCTTGGTTTCACATGACTTGGAAAAGGATTCAACTTGTAATCCATCTACTTGCAAATTTTGCATTCATTTTCAATCTGAAGTCTCTCAATGCCAACATTTTAGTGATGATCCAATCCCTTGGTGGGAACACTTTTCTAGGTGTATATAGTATTGTTGTTTAGGTAGAGAATAATCTGATCGATGCCAGAAAGTTAACACCTTAGCCTGCTATGCCTATATTTTCAAAGTTATTGATTCCCACCCAAGAGATATCATCTACCAATGCATCTGCTCCTCTCCAATCTATTGTATATGAGCATGCCACATAGATTTGCTTCTAAGTCTAATTCTTCAAAAGATGAGATGAGTGATGTCAAGGAGTTATTGTGGAACATCTCAAATTAAATAACTACGGGGTCATCCCACAATAATGGGTTACACTTTTTGGCCAAACTTGATGAAATCAACATTTTCAAAAAACTTCACTTTCTGACACCTATAGTAGGTAAACTATTAGGAATTTGAAAATAATGTAAACTAGTGATTTGTGAGATTTTTTCTGAAGATTTTAAATATATTTTTTTTAAAAAAATTGGAATTAATTTTTCTTTTTTTTGGCGTCTCCTTTGATAACTAGTTTTTTATAGTAAACAACATTTTTAAAAAGTGACGTGTACTTCGACACGCATAACATTTTTTCTACAAAGGATAAAATTTTGATTCTTTTTAATTTAGGTTGCTAACACTGATATCTATTGGCTTCATTTTGTTTCATAACGTTTTGTTGAATATTTTTTTTTTAATTAAGTTTTGAAGTCAAAACATTTACAATTTAGACATAGGTGCACTTCGACACGCATAACTTTTTTGGTATGTAGTGAAATTCAATTTTTTTTTTTTGTTAGAACAAGGACACCAATACCTAGGGCGTATATATTTTTCAAAAAAAAATTTCTCAAATTTAATATTTTTCCACAATGATTTTTCACTGAACTTGATGTTCAGTGAAAAACCTATGTCCAGTTAATCAAAAGAATAAAATGAAAAATAAAAACAAAATATATTAAATTTATAGTTGTTGGAAAGCACGTTTCGAGCACTACACTCCCCCAACTTGGTTTATCAAGTTTGAATCCATCTGCACCTCCTTTTCGGGCTTCGATAGTCAAAAAAATACATAAAATTTGAAATGGTGGAGGGGAAAGAGAAAAAAGGGGGGTTCATTAGAACCCCCCTTCTAATGAAGGAGGTTCGAACGAAGGGGGTTCATTAGAACCCCCTTCATTCGAACCCCCCTTCATTAGAACGGTTGGTTCGAATGAACCCCTCTCCATTCCGCTAAATTTTTCCACCAAAGTGTCCTCTAAGATAGCCTTCGAACGAAGGCTCCAAAAAACGCATTTAAACGACTAATTTCTGGATTTTCTAAGATTAGCATTTTTGATTTTTTATTATTTGCAATTGTTTTTTTGTTTTCTTAAGTTTCTATTATGAAAGTATGTGAATTTTTTCTATATAAGTAAGAAAAAAATCATAGAAATTGTCAAAGATTTTTTGGTTTGTTTTGGTTTTACAGGGAAAGCTTTGGAGGAGAATATCTGAAGAATTGTGAAATTTTTTTTTGTTCTATTGGAGGAGAAGATTAGAGGAATTTTCAAGCGATATTTTACAAAGAAGGAGATGGGAAACAAAAAAACAAGACAAAGGAAGAGTCAACGAAAGAATTCAGTAGAAGAGGAACAAAGATTACGTGAAGAAAGCTTGCAAAGATATCATAGACGAAAACAAGGTATACCAAACTTGTGCCTCTCCCAATATTATTCCTTTTGTATCCCTTTAACCTTCCATTTTATATTTTTATTCAAGAATTATGTAGGAGGATTAATATATTTCTTTTGATCAACGTAAAATTTCCTATCTCAAACCTATCTCAAAATTATTTAGTTTCATGCATTCTTTGTAGAAATTTAAGAGTGATAATATCTTAATTTACACTAGATTTAATATTGCAACCTTAATTTTCTTTTTTTTAAACTAACATGCATTTCCCTTCATTAGCCCCACACTTAAAGATGAAATAAATACCCGAAATGATTAATTACCATGAAATACCAAAAGCCTTTAATAGAAGACAAAAAAAGTGAATAGGTACTGAGCATTATTAATAGAAATCACAAGTGTGACATTATGAAAAAATTGATGGTAAAATTGATGAGAATAGAACAAAAGAGATAGCTAATTATCTACAAAATTAACTACTGGCAAGCCATAGAAGGGGATGCAATTGGAATCTATCAAAGGAATACAAGAATCCAAGGAATTTTACAGTTGATAGAGAGAAACAACAACTTTCCAATCTTACACAAAGTTAAGATGCTTCTCCATGAAGGTTGTGTCATCATTCTCCCTTCATCACCTTTACTTTGTGTCCTCTAGTTCTCAAGCTATGTTTGATCTAATCAAGAATGGAGTAAGATTTCAATCTCTCTTGTAACATTTTAATGTTGTTGGCATTTTTCTTTATGGGGGCTCTACTAACTTTAATTACCCTCCTTAGAATAGCTTTGATCCATAAAATATTTCTCTAAAAATGTAATTCATTCACCACTCTTAGTGTTTTCCATTTTCAATTCACTAACTTATTCCATAACCTCCCAATGTTTGAAGAAAAGTTGTTCTTCTTTCATAGGGACAAGCACCTTTTCCTTGGAAGTTTCTTAGCCATTTAGATAGTTTTTAGTTTCATTTTGTTGGTCTCAATGAAGAACCACTTAAGGATTGTATGATGAATGATAACCTCTTTGTTCATATCAATATTTTTATTTGCAATCAAGTTCACAATTGAAGCAACAACCTCTAAAGAGAGAGAATGGCATGGAAGATCAGCCAGTGAAATAAGAGGGGCAAGGCATAAATATTTCACTTTACCTCATCATCCAAATCAATTTCATCCTCCATTTTCACTTTACTCTTCACCTTAAGATTATTTTTCTACCCTCCACTCCCTTTAGTATACCATCCAAAATGGGGTCATTCTCATCATATTTTTCCCCTTTTTGAATGTGACTTTAGTGCTTCTAATATCTTCACCACCAAAAAAATTCATTCTAATATCTTCACCACCAAAAAATTGCATTCTTCCATGATTCTCAAGATCATTAGGGCCAAAGACAAGACTTTCTTGGAAAGGGGACCTAGGGTCAAGACTCAAGGTAAGAAGAATAAACCATTTTAGGAGTGTAATCCATAATGGAATAAGGTCATCTATTCTTATAGTAATGTAAGTCCAATTTAGAAGAAGCAAGGTGGATTCTACAAGTAGCAATGACAAGTGGGGGTTTCAAGGATAATTCGTGTTTAATAAGTAGGATGAAATATTTGTGTAGGGTGCAACCTTAATTATTCTATTAAATTCAAGAATAGAGTATTCAAGAAAGGGTAACATAACGAAAGGAAAAATCACTAGGTAATTGTTATGAAAATAGACAAATGGTGTAAAATGGTGTAATTGGCTTGAAGTGCTCCTCAAGCATGACATACCTTGTTAGCAAAAATTGAGCATAGATAAAGGATTTTGTCCTAAGTTACTTTGGTGTAATTCTTATACCTTAGTATGAGTAATAAAAGGGAGACAATAACTTATGTGGTGAGTTACAAAAGGATGTGGTAGGAAAGAACAATTAAAATTGAAAATACACATATATTCACAAATAAATAATAGCACATCATACATTCATTAGATCATCATGCAATATATTATATTCATCATATATATCTCTGCTACATAGTTCATTTATACATCAATATTCTTTCTTATATTTCTCTTCTATATATCATCCATCTATAATATATTACATACTTTCTTCTCTATTCTACTTCTATAACTTCACCATAACTTCATCTAGTGCTTCTTTCCTTAATTTTCCTATATTTATATTGTTTCTTCTCTTCTTTGCTTAACATTATGACTAATGTTTCAAGAAATTCTTCAATTATCTCTACTAAATATCAGATCTCTCGACATTTTGATATTTGCGAAAAGCCAACACAGCCTTAGCATTTGCATAGACTAGTTTATCATTTATTTCATATGGTAATTGCAATATCTAGAATGTGAGTGGTTCCACTACCTCCATGAAAGTGTGCTCTTTGTCTACCACAAATGTAATGTTATTCACATATTAGTGCATAATATTAGAGGATGCTTAGTCCCTTGATTTCATTTGGGCTTAGAAATTTATGAAGAATATGAATATATGATTAAGATACATAACATCTTTAAAGTGTTTCACATACATCTTGATATATCACTATATCTGTATATATCACTGAGGTTGTTGACTAAATTGCCATGGCATGGTACTCTCACACTTATAGCAGGTTGTCATATCTTTATGAACTGCCTTAGATCCATTTCTTCTCACTGGATTTTGACAAAATATCACGTGTCTTTCTCACAAACACCACCATCCTATGTAATGCCCCCTCAAGGATTAGACTGAAAAAATGCGGTTAAATACAATAACACATCATTTATATTAATACAGAACATCCATCTTTTATCTAAATTGAGCAGAGATTATGAGCAAATTTCCACCAAATATGGCTTTCGGGTAAAGATTGTAAGAAGACTCGTGTATATACACGTGGAATAATCATTAAAGGCTGTTGTTACAAATGGACACAGAAAATTTAAATCTGAAATTCTCTAATTTGAAATTATGATCTGAAAAAAAAAA
>VDFB02294641.1:0-13572 GCA_007258455.2 Sequoia sempervirens | reverse complement strand
ACGGGATTAATTGGAATCTTTTCCAGAAAAATAGGAGCCCCTACCTTTTAGAAATGAATCTTTCAGCTGGTGAAATTGGTGGGGCTAGAAATTGCCCCTACAGCTTAGGAGTTTTTTATGCCACTTGTCTCTCATCTAAAATTTTAAATTCTTATTAGAAAATAAAAATGAGAGAATTTTGATTTATTTATTATTTTTTATCAAAGCACTACAGTTCATTCCTAAAATTTTGGAGCTTGAAATTTTAAGCAGAATTGTAAAATTAAATCCATGGGACCAAGAACTTTAAAATATTCCTAAAAAAACTAAGCAGCATACGCTGAGATTTTCAAGGAAGCCCCCCTCCATGGGACATAATTCTGCGTTTTTGTTTTCAAATGATTCTGAGTTTTTCTATTTTTGTTTATTTATTTTTTTTAGTTTTGTTTCTCTTTATTGTTATTTTTTTTTTTATTATTTCTCTTTCTTCTTTTATAAACTTTCTTGCTTGTTCTTGTGCAATCTTCTCCCAACCACCTCCTTTATAACTATTTTCATCTGCATCTCCTACTCATACAACTCTTTTTATACCCTGATGATGGATCAGAGAGTGTGATCCGAAATGTTGATCCAAAAACAAACAGATTTTAATCCAAAAGCAACAAATTCAATTAAAAAACATATTATTTTTTCAGAAGTTGCAGGAGTTGAATAAAAGCCTGGAGAACTCTTGCTTTCTCTCCCACCACTAAGGTCCCACTGAACACGTGGACACATTCACCTGTATCCAACGATACTCGAAGCGAGCATCCTTCCATTGCCTCATTAATAAGGGAAGAAGCTTCTGTGAATACACCTATCACTGCCCGCTCTCCCGGTCTCACCATTATTGAAGGAGTTAAAGTTGCATTTGCTGACTGCATCCACAGCGTATCCTCTGTATTACAATCAATCAGAAAACATACAATAGCAGCATTACACGAATTTGTCTGCTGACATGTTAAACTCCACACTTCTCTAACATGTGGCTCATCATCCTCATATGAAATTATCTCCATTGAATCAACGATGGCGAGATCGGGGAAATCTGAAGATGAAAATAGCTCACGAGGGAAATTTTTCATGGATGTTCCGGTACAAATCATCATATTGTATGGCCATTTCTGCAAATCAGTTGCAAAACCTTTTAGGGTAAAACAAAAGGGGAGAAAAACAATTTTAAATCTAGAATAGCAAATTTCATATTTTTCAACGAGTTACCTCGAACTGTATGCTTTGAATACAATGTTCAAAAGCTGATATGTTTTCTGCTACCAGGTTCACCTCCCGCAGTCTGTCCGTCTGCCCCAAACTGTCTATTCCAGGAGCCTTCCAACAGGTTGCTATATACAGCTCTTCCAGTGATGTCAAACGCTCTAAACCTTCTATTTTCTTTATTTTATCGCAACCTATAACTACAAGATCATTTAAGGAAACTAATCCTACCAAACTCGGCATCTCTTCTAACTCTGGACAACAGGTTATAATTAGCTTTTCAACATTCACGGCAGCGTGAAGAACCCTAATGTTTTTCAGCACTTTACACAATGTCAAAGAAATTGATTTAAGTGTTGTTGGCAGGGTTTCGATTTCCATCAAAGATTCTTCAAGGTTGATTACGAGCTCCTGGAGGCTTGGACAACATTCTTGGGAAATCGATACCTTGGACAAATGTGTGTCTTCTAGATACAAACGCCTGAGATTGCGCAATGAAGAAGATCCCCTTCCAAATGGTAATTCCCTGATTGAACCCCCTCGAACCTCTAAAGACTGAAGATTTGTTAGCTGCCCAAATGCTTCTGGCAAACCCATGCTCTCCAGCATTGTACACCCATTCAATTCAATTATCTTGAGTGCTGTCGGCAAGATTTCGATCTCTGTTAAAGACGTACACCATTCAACACGGAGAGTTTGGAGACTTGGACAACAGTTTTGGGGAAGTGATATCCTGGCCACTGATGTCTCACTTATATGTATTTCTTTCAGCTGCCGCAATGAAGAAGAGGATCCCAACTCAGATTCAAAGGCCAGTTCTCTCAGAGAGCACTGGCGAATGAATAAAGTCTGAAGATTAGACAGTTGTCTTACTTCTGTTGGCAGAGATTCCAACTTGCGACAACCCTGAAGAATAAGATTAAGCAGGTAGGACAAGTTTCCTAAAGAAGCTGGCAACCTTGTCAACCATGGGCTCCCAATATTTAGCATTTCCAATTTTCTTAGTTGACCAATGCTAGCTGGTACTTCCCTTAAGCTGTCAACATCGCAAAAACAGAGCTCTCGCAGGGAAGCCTGATTTGTGATATGGTGAGGCAATGCATGTAAATTGCTACAGCCTCCAAAATTCAAATACTTGAGCTTTGTTATGTTTCCTAGAATATTTGAATCTAAGGTGAGCTTTTCACAACCATATAAATTGAGGAATTCCAGGTTTATCAGATGTTTAAAAGAAACAGGCAACATCTCTAAACTCATACAGGAGTTCAAGTTTATATGGCGCAAGTTTACCAGGTCCCCAAAACGGCTAGGTAGAGTTGATAGCATGGAACATTTTTCTAAGTGCAGATGTTCCAGCGAGTGAAGTAGACAAAACTCTTTTGGCAGGCTTGAGAGTTCTAATGTATTGACCAAGGATAGTTTTCTCAAATTCTTGAGATGGCCTATTGAGCGGGGAAAACTTCGGAAATCGGGAGCATCCCTAATTAGCAGCTCCCTCAACTCCAAAGGAGGCTGCACACAACCAATTTTCAATTTACTGAGTTCAAACTCGAAACATTTAAAAAGAATGAAAGCATTTACCTATTGTAATTACAAAATAGCAATGCAAATTTCTTACATGTACGTTCTCCCATAATGTTTGCAAGCTCAGAGGTTCAATAAGCTCTAACACTCTAATGTTCTCCAGTGAAAGCCACAATGGAAGACATATGTCCTCAAATTCAAACCACCGAAGCCACAAAAGACTACTCGATACCTCCTCAAATTTTTGGTTAAACGTATTTCCTCTTACAACAAGAAGTTGTAATTGAAACCTAAGATTTGAGATTTTCATCGTCTCCATGTACTCTTTTAGAAACAGGGGATGGTCAGAAATCTTGCTATATTTACTAGAATCTGTGGCGGCCATTATCCCCCGAATCAGCATTCCTCTCTGAGTGGGAAAAAGCAACAACAGAATAAACTTCATTTGAATTTAAAAAGAGATAGAGAGACTTACAGAAAAACAAAATTTTCATGCACTTCACCTGACTTTGCATACTCTGTCTCTGAAACCAGATTCGTGAAGGCGATCTTGTTGATGCAATTTCCCTTCCCAGATCTCTGAGGTGATCATGCATCCTTATACACCCTTCCTTGTCCACCTCAACAAGACACTTGTTCAGAAGAGTTTCCAAACTACAGAGACCATTAAATCCTGATCCATCCCACACAGCAATGCCCATACTCCTTTCTTCGCCTATGAAAAAGCAAGCAATATCCAAGAATACCTCTCGCTCATCTTGCTCAAGGGCATCGAAGCTTACTTTTAAAATAGCCTTGATATCCTTGGGCAATGTTTTCCGGATCTTATCTAGTTGAGCATTCCAATATTCCGTGGACGTTCTGTCATAAAGCTGTCCTCCAATTACCTTCAGAGACAAAGGCAACCCACCACAAATATTTAAGAAATTTTCAACTAAATCTTCAAAGCCTTCTTGTGGGGACGGCTGTAAAAAGGCATGCCAGCAGAACATCTGTTTGGCATGAAAATGTTGCAGTGGTTGCATTTTATAAATGGTTGTGATGCCCCACTTTGTAAGTACATCCCCTTCACGGGTTGTAACAATTACAACACTACCCGATCCGAGGCTCTCCTTTGGTGGCAAGAGACCATCCAGTTGGTCCTCGTGATCTACATCATCCAGAACTATGAGCACACGAAGAGTTTTCAACCGATCAGCTACAATTCCCTTGCCTTCCTTAACATTGTCAAAAGATTTAACATTTTGGACACGGAGGTCCTCCAGGAGTTTCTTCTGCTTAATATGCAAAGCATTTTTAGATGCAGCATCTCGCACATCATACAGAAAACTGGAGCGATTAATTGAAAAGCTTTTCCTATTGTACAGCTCTGTCGCAAGTGTAGTTTTACCAGACCCGCCAAACCCTACGATCCCCACAATTTGTACTTGCTGCTCGTTCTGAATATGTTCTCCTCGATTTCTTTCAAAGTCTTCTACGACTTCATTCATTGCAACTGGATGGTTGGCTACCTCCAACGGCACTTTCGTCATCCTTCCCAGAACATTATTCACTATGCTCTTCAACAACCTCCCTTCATCGCTAAACATTTACAATCAAACTAAATTCGATGAAACAGCCACATACAATAGAAAAAATGTACACTGTGCAAATGATTTGATGAATTGGACAAATGAAATATTGGAATACTTACTCATTGTTGTTGAGCGTATGTCCGGAGAGATATGAGACGCGATGGAGTGCCCTTTCCCACTCCTCAAGCATGCTTGAACAGTACCTGCGCTTCTTTTTGTGATGGGAAAACGCAGGAGCATAGAGTCCTTTCCCTTGAGCCACCCATCGGAGATCATCAGGCTGAACATGATAGAATATGGGAAGAATTGTGGTGCCAGTTTTTAGCATAAACGATAGCTCAGCCAGGCACCAGGGGGATTGTGCATAATTCTCTGAAAAGATAGCAATATGAACTTTAGCAGTGCGCATTGCCTCCTGTATTTCATCTGGTATGGAATCTCCCACCTCCAACTCTTCGACATCCAGAAAAGCCCGCAATCCAACCAGATCCAGCGTGTGATAGATAACGCTGGCTAATTTGTGCTTAACATCACAACCACGATGATTAATAAACACATCGCATGGCCCCTTCTTCATTACTGCTGAGGATGATGGCGATGCTTGAGGCACAATTCCATCAAAAGCATTTTGCAGCCCCCTCTGATGCTGCTGAGCTGTGGAAGTCGAAGAATCTCCCATTCAAGGGAAAAGACAATATTCTCTGGAGAACAGAGAAAGAAATCAATCACTGAATTGAGAGAAACAAACGAAATGGGCAGTAAGCACTATGCTCTCAAGTACTACAGTTTCTTAAGCTTAACGGAAACACTGAAATTCATAATGGAAAGACAGATTTATTCAGGTAATGTATAAGAAATCACCTGGAATTACGAAGAGAAATACCAGACCACATGGAACTGGATTATGCAAGGGCCACACAATTGCGATTACAGTAGCACCTGAACCGTTCAATAGAGCAGCAGGTGTCCCGATAGGCGAAGCCAATGGGAAGTACTTCTTATTAACTGGTGTTTAACAGCGGCCGTTTCTAGGAATACCCTACCTTAGTCAGAGTTCTTCATTTTCGGTGAACATTTTTTTAACTTTACCTTTCCTCCACGAAATTCTTGTTTTAGGTTAACGAATCATTTTAAAGTTTCCCTTCGATGAAATTCTTTCCTTTGTGTTAGGTAGATAGCTTTCTTTAAACGCTTTAAAATCTGTGTAATAATTTCTATTTTAAATGAATTTGCATTTTTTTAAAAATCTTTGTTTTCTTAAACCATAAGTTAATTTTTACTACAAATTATAACTAGCATATATCTCTAAAATAATTTTTAGCAAAAATATCATTATAAAAGTATTTATTTAATTTTCTCACTATTCTATTTAAATAATATTTTTAATTTAACAGTAACCTCCACTAACCTTCATTTGAGTCTTAACAGTACCCCTAATCTTATTTGAACCTTAATACTAATTATAACAGTAATTTAATCTTAATATTAATTGAACCCTAATCTTAACCTATATTGAAGCCTAATTATGATTATAACCCTATGCCTAACCTTAAGTCTAATTGAATGTTACTATGAACCCTAACCCTAAACCCTAATTGAACCCTAACAATAACCTTGACCCTTATCAAACCCTAAAAGAAAATTGAACTATAATTAAGTTGTAATCCTAACTCTAATTGAAGACTAAATATAATTGGACTCTAACCATAAGCCAAATTAAAATGTAACCCTAATTGAACACGATTTAAGCATACCCCTAACTTTAAACTTAATTAAATTGTAATTTTCACCCTAAGTTAACACTAACACTAACCTCAATTGAATTGTAACCTTAACTTGACCCTTAACAATAACCCTATCCTTATTTGAACCCTAAAGCTAATTGTAATCATAATTTAACCTTAACCCTAATTGATCCCTAACTATAACTTATATTGAAGCCTAATTGTAACTACAACCCTAATCCTAACCCTAATTGAACACTAACCCTAAATGTAACCCTATCTTATCCCAAACTCTAACCCTAACCCTAACCTTAATTAAGCCATTACCCTAACATTCATTGTAACTGTTACCCTAATTGACTCTAACTATAACCCTAACCCTAATCAAGTAATGATTGTAACCCTAAATCTAATTCTATAATTGCTAGAGAGCTCAAATGAAAGCAAAGCATAGCAAATGTCTATGGATCAACTCCAATGCAATGCTAGTGCCACCCTTCTTTGTAAGCCCCAAAACTAAAAGTGAGTGTAGAACCAAAGAAAATTTTATGAAAGTGAGAAGGGAAGGAAAATAGATTTGAGATATGATGCAGATGGTAGGGATCACTTAACAAAGGCATTTAAAAGTCTAGAAAATAAGCTTGTTCCTTGAACATCTCACTAGTGTTGAATGTTGAACGGGAGACGTGGAGAGGGATATGACCTCGTCATCAAAACAAAATTAGAGTTTAGATTCTTGAGACTTGGGGATAAAATCAAATAGATTTTGACAGAACGGTTAGGGAAAGAATCAAGAAGAAGAATTATAAGGAATATTTGGTCTAATAGAAGGGGGGGACTTGATGATACATAGGTTTGTAAAGACAAATTGAGATGATTGAGGTGGTCGTTGCAAATTTGCTCACTTCTTTAATTGTAAACACATGTCCAAAATTATATTACTTGAACTATTGGTAAAGAAAATTTAAGAATCAAACAATCTTACTGATTTATCGAAAAATGTCACTCTTTGTTTGGGAGATAGATCAACATTTTTCTCCAAATATCATTTAAGGAAACCCTAGAGATCTCAATCCAACAATAACATGGGTGAAAGAGATCTTGCAATAGGGTGTCCTAGGGTATGATTAGAGACTAAAAGAGGGTTCATCACCAAGCTAGGGCTTGGAAAGACAAGATATGTAAATGACATGCAAAGTACTATGCAAAACCCTAACTAAATGACCTAGGAAATGAAACTGAAATACAAAATAACAAACTGAAAAAGTACAGAGGTACACCTAGACTAAGGATGAGATCATAACCAGCTTCAAAACCCTAAAATCTTGTTGTTTAATGTCCACTGGGACTCATACGCCAGTTTGGGCGATTTAGTCCCTAACTAGGGTTTTTGTGCCAAAACTAGAATCTCACAGTAGTTGATATGAATTCACTAAAATCTGGAAAATGTGCTATACTGGGACTCATACGCCACAAGTGGTGTATCAGTCCTACTCTATATTTTCGGAGGGTCAAGACCTAAATATTCTCTCATATATTTACTTTTCCTTCCACACTTTATGTCTGGGTCTAAAACCTCGATTTGCAACCTATAGGTGACTTTTTGTGGAGATAGCAACCTTGTGACAACTTGACAACTTCTCTCAACCTTGTAACTTAATCTTCAAAGGATATTCAAGCTCCAAGACACCTAGATATGCAATCACACATGTAGAGAGAGAGAAAAACTTGTTGATTGTTACGAAATGGGGGTTTGCCTTGGCCAAACCCCTTTTAGGTAATTAAAAATTGTGATGAAATAATGAAATATGAAACATGAACAATAATACTTTGAAGGATTTTCTTAAGATATAAATCAACAATCTAACATGAAGTGGCAATGTGGAATGTAGATCTTGATCTTGAATATGGATATGAAACAATGCTTGCAAATGGATCTTCAATGCTACATCACAACACTAGATCAAACACATGTTTGATGCTTGATTTCCTTTATATGATAATGGATATTGAATTACTGCAACAAATAATGAGGAAATCTGCCCTTGAATGCCTTAGAAATATTCTTGTAAACTCTCTTGATGCTCTTGTGAAGTCTTATGATGCTTAACTCTTGTTGGCTTAGCTTGATATCATGAATGGTTAGGTGAAATAATGATTTGAGACCTTCTTTATATAGGCAATCCATCTAACTTACTGTTTATTTGATCCCAAAGGCCGACACATGAAATTTGAACTTAAAACCTTGATTTCCTACTCAAAACCCTAAAAGGGGCCAAATAGTGTTGGAAATAGGATTTAATTAAAAATCCTAAACATTAATTATTTCATGTATCTCCTAGATTCTTGGAATGTGTTCAACAACACTAAGATTAGATGAGATTAATTATTTGGATGAAAAAAATCATGAAATTGACATTTGTAGTTATTCTTAAATAATAGGAGCATGTGGGTGCACACATGGTAAGGTGAAACTCACCTTGTGTTCAGTTAACTATTTAGAGTAAGAGATAACACTTCTGAATGCATGTAAAGATCCTAGGATTTAGGATTTTATGTTTGCATGCATTCAGTTCAGTTTAGTTCAGTTTAGTTCAAAATCAGTTTAGTTTAATTCAGTTCAGTTATGGTTCAGTTATCTTCAGTTGCATGCATGTTCGTTATTTTGAGTTGCATGTAGTTAGCTTCAGTTAACTTGGAATGCATGGCTAATAACTTGAGTTGTATGACAAATAACAGGGACTACCTCTAGTTAACAAGGGATGACCATTCTTGCATGAATGGTGTTGAGTAAATGTTTCAGTTAACTATAAATCACTTGGAGCCAACTTGGGCACCCAAGATTCTTTATTGGATTTACCTCTCATGCATGATAAGATATTTTTTAAGGCTCGGTTAAGTAGGATCACTTAAGGGTGCCAACTTTGAGGAAGAGCTTTGGATTTATCACCAAAGTGAAGGATGAGTTGTAGCTTCAGTTTGGGATGCCCAAATGGATGAATTACATGTTTTAGGATTGCTATTCATAAGATAACTCTACTTGCATGAGATATGGTGTACCTTTTAGGGATAGGGCTTGTGTATTGTAATTGTAACTCATGTTGAGTTTACAAAGTTGATTAAAGCCTATATATCTCAAGCAAGTTGAATAGAGTTGTGAGAGAGTTTTTATTGCAGGTGTGAAGAAGATTAGTAAAGATAGAAGAAGCATTCTCTAGCAAGAATTGGAGCTATTGTAATTCAGAGATTGAATAATAGAATAATTCTTGGTGGAGTTTTTTCCCGAAAGGGTTTCTCCACGGTATATCTTGTGTGATCTTTCTAATATCCTGTCTAGTTCTTCTATCAACTTCTCTCTTCATTCTACAACACTAAAATGGATTAATCAAGATAATCACCAACAAAGAATATATGTAACAAAGAAAGAGCTTACTTAGATCAGCAATATTAAAGTTTTATAGAGTATTAAGCTAAGAAAACACCTCATTTCTCAACAAATAGGACTCATACACCACTTGTGGTTGAAGAGAACAAGATATTTACTGAGAGTGTGGGCGTGAATCAATAAATCAAAACAATCTTTTATTTTTCAACTTTTTAACAATCTTAAACTTTTACCAATATCAACTCCTGATATGAATCAATGAAAGCAAGTTGACACCACTTTATTGAATTGATTAAATTATTTTACAAATGGAAGTAGGCACCAACCTACTTGATTTACAAATGAAATGTTTTTGTAGGTTACAACCTATAAGGAACACCAACTCCTTTACGATTTTAGTAGGCACCAACCTACAAGGAGCACCAACCCCTAATGCAAGGCACTAAACCTTGACTTGATGGATGAAGTAAATAAATTCAATCAGATTTTCACTCTCCCAATCCTCCAATCTACCTTTGTGATGAAAAATATCACACTTAGCCCACACAAGAAGATGGGTTTCTGATTTGTATCACCTAAAACTTCACAACCACACCCTTAAAAATGATTTTAATGCCACATATATAAGCTACTCAAAGGTTGCAACACTTAATGAATGATCATGCTATTTGTTCACATAGATATTTCAAAAGATGTCTCTCCTTAAAACACCAATTAAATGTTTGTTTTGATTTATTAAATATGTTCTTAATGAATAGATCACACCTTCTTGGAATAGCCAATATCTCTTCAAGGAAAGAACACATCCTTTTAGAATAAACACAGACCCATATTTTTATTATCATAGAGGATGTTTGAATAATACCCACGCCTCTACAAAAAGATGGCATGATACTTCAAAAAAAAAAAAAAAATCTTCTAATTGCATTTTCAAAAAATGTCACTTAGAACCACATCCTTTTTCTTCTAATCACACCTTTTTGATATCATCTCTTTTCCTTAACAAATCTCCTTTAAATCATGCTTCTTAACAAATTTGTTTAATTTGTGCTTCTTAACAAATTTCTCTAATTCGTGTTTTATTGGGCAGCAATATTTTTAATGTAATTAGTTTTAATGAAAAAACATCCACCAAATTTTAATTAATTTGCAGCTACAACATGAGAATAAACACGTTCTTCTTCACATCATTTGTTGTGTTTCTTCACATCATTTGTTTGACCTCAGATCGGTTTTGTCTAGAAGAGACAATGTAGCTTCAGATTCAACCAACATCATTTTGATCTGTAGCTTTAATTTTTATTTGACTTCACTCCATTCTTTAATTTTAATTTGGTCTTCAACATAGATTGATTTGATCTGACTTCATAGACTTTCCTCCATTAATACTCAACAATGAATTGTTCAATTTTAATAGCCTAATTAAGCCAAGTCTTGAAATCAATGACAATTCTTCTAACAATCTCTCCCTTTTTCATTGATGGCAACCTCTAAAATGGCAACTTTTGATCTTCTTCTTACTGCTCCCCCTGATTCCAATTTCTCCCCCTTTGACATTAATGGCAAGGGGTCTTCTAACAATGTGTTGCCTCTTATTGTTCCATGGAGCTATAAGATACTATGCATAGCCCCCCCCCCCCCGAATGTATGCACCCACCCACTAATTTGATGGATGTGGGACAACTCCCAATTTTTCCATTAGATACTCAAATGTATCTCTTGGTAATGGTTTGGTGAATATATCAGTGATTTTTTCTTTTGTAGCTATATATTCCAAACACAGTTGTCCTTCTGCTACTTGCTCTCTTAAAAAGTGATACTTAATAGGAATATGCTTGGTCCTTGAGTGCATCACTAGACTCTTGGAGATGTTGATTTCACTAGTGTTGTCACAATAAATAGTGCAAGGATGATTGTCTTCTACATTGATATCTTTTAAAGTTTGCCTCATCCATAAAATTTGAGTGCAACATGTTGCTGCTGCTATATATTCAACTTCTTCCGTAGATAGAGAGACTGATTCTTTCTTTTTTCTCATCTAATATACTAAGTTCTCTCCAAGAAAGAAGGCTCCTCCACTTGTACTTTTTCTATCATCCACATTGTCTACCCAATCAGCATCTATGAATGCTTCAAGATTAAAATCTTTGTTGCTAGGGTATCATAGACCATATTCCATAGTGCCTTTCAAATATTTGGATATTCATTTTCCTATATGCACATGTGTTTCTTTTGGTGCTACTTGAAATCTTGCCACCACTCCAACAAATTGCATTATGTGGTCTTGTAGCAATTAGGTACAACAAACTCCAAATCATTGATATGTACAGTGTTTGATTCAATTCTTGGGATTAATCTTCTTTGCTTAACTTGCAACCTGTAACCATGGGAGTACTCATAGGATTGCAATCTTCCATCCTGAACTTCTTTAACATTTCCTTCACATATTTAGCTTGGGAGATAAAAATTCCTTTGCTAGATTGTGAAATTTGTAGCCCAAGGAAGAAAGATAGTTCTCCCAACATTAACATCTCAAACTCCTTTTGCATACATGAGGAAAATTCTTTGCACATTTTGTCCTTTTCTCCACCAAAAATGATGTCATCTACATTTACCACCACAATCAATAAATATCCATCCTCTTCTTTGATGTATAGATTGTTGTCTATATCTCCTCTTTTGAATCCTTGCTCTTTGAGATATGGGTGTGTGCAAGAAGTTGAGTCCACGAAATGTGGAAGTTTTTTGCCTTAGCCAAAAAATTGAAATCGGCATGGAAGAAACGGGATCCCGATTTAATAAACAGGATCCCGATTTTTAAAAAGCGGGATCCCGTTACGGTTCGGGATCCCGAGCCTGAGACCAAACGGGATCCCGTTATGGTTCGGGATCCCGAGCCTGTGACCAAACGGGATCCCGCTTTTTAAAAATAGGGATCCCGTTTCCCGTCGGACTCCCAACCAACAAGGACGGAATGGGATCCTGATTTTTAATAAACGGGATCCCGATTTGAAAAAAACAAGATCCCGATTTATAGAGAACGGGATCCCGAGTTATATAAATCGAGATCCCGTTTTATAGTGTTATTTCTTTTTCAAAAAAATAGCAGTTTTCACTGCTGCGAACGGGACCCCGAATTGCTTGGCGACAGTGACATCAACATCAACTACAGGTACGCCACTTCTTCACTTTTTTTTAGTTTGAATTGAAATTTTAAAAGAAATACGTTAATTTACATGTTTTTTTTCAATTTATGTCACGTTTTAATGCTTTTTTTAATTGTTATATTGGAATTCAATAGTTGCAAATTAGATGAAAACTTTCAATGAAATTTAAACATTTTTTAATAAAATTGAGAAAAAAAAAATTGAATTGTGTGTTAGAAACAAATTTTAACTTTTAAATCTTAAATTGATCAATTAAACCCAAAAAAAATTGATTTTGAAAACCTTAATTGAAACAAAACAAAAACAATTGCATTTCAAAACCCTAGAGATCGAAATGAAATAAAACATCACATTTACAAATCCAAATCGAGCTTTTTGAAACCCTAAATTCAAATCAAACGAAAAAAATTGAATTTGAAAACCCTAGTTTGAATTGAAACGAAAAAAAATCATTAAAAACCCTAATTGTTTAAAACTGAAACCGTAAATTGAATTGGAACCAAAAAAATTGTTTGAATTGGAACCAAAAAAATTGTTAAAACCCTAAGTTTGCTAAACCCTAGACCCTAAACTATAAAATCTAAACCCATAATACTAAAGCATTTGAAATTTATGAACCCTAGACCGTAATCTTTCATTGGACATACTTAAAATTATGTAGGTTCAATATCAAGAATGGGTCTATTTGGTAGATTTATGAAAACTATTTTGAATATCTAGAATGCCATAAAAGTATAATTATAGCAATTCCAATTGGAAACACTTCCAGATACATATATATCCTAGATAATAATCCACCCATCCTCAATCATAATGGATTATTTGGCAATTAAGAGATTCAATTTAACCATAAAATTACCTATATTTTGATACTATATAGATTTATGTGGAAGGATAGAAATGCATCAATATGCTTTGTGCCATATTTTATGAATATTAATATTTAAGAAAAATCTAGATAAGAT
>VDFB02294640.1:0-19929 GCA_007258455.2 Sequoia sempervirens | reverse complement strand
ACATCATTAAGTGATGTTATTTTTTTGTTTCACTATGTGTTTCAGTGTGGTCTTGTATGGATTCAATATGTTTGATTTGTTTCTTATTAGATTGTGAAAAATTAGATGAAAGTTCTAACAACTTACCTCAAAGCTTATAGGAAGTTTTAGCTTAAGAGAGTAAAGAACTTGTTCTACCTTCTTACAACAAAGCTTTAGCTAAACTAGTGGTGGTCTTATGCATTTAGTTTTGAAGGGCTAGCATCATGCTTAACTTGTATTGATTAAGTAAATAAACTCTTGGCTGCTCACAATTCAAGAATATGCTTCTCTCCCTCTAACAGCGCCGTATGACTCAACATTTCATTGTTTAATCTTTACTTATAGTTTGACACTTTCATTGAAAGTTTTATATTGGTTAGCCTTTGTTTTGGCATCGGCCTTTGGGCTTTGGGAGTCTTGACCTACTGCATGCACCACCTAGTAGCCTGTTCTAAATCTAAACTTCATGTTCTTATTGTTGTTTCTTTACTCTCAGCTAGATAAGTTGAGCGGAGAAGAATCTAGTCAATCCACCATTGGGTCACCATTTAATTTGGCATTATATTGAAGTTCTTCTTGCGTCGAATGCTATTTATACCCAATACACTTAATATGATGTTCTCATATCCTTACTTGAGAATCCGTAGATTTATCCAATAAGTTCTTTACATACATGATGGAGGAATCAATGGCGGAATACAAAAAGGGGTAAGGAGAGATATTCATGGGCTCTTAAGGAAGTAAAGAGGAAAAGAAGTAAGGAGGGACGAGACTCTACTGGGACACCTCATGCAGTGCATGGACATGCAGTTCAATCATGCACATTTAATGATCAACTACTTATGCAATAGGAGAAGGATTTTTTGGTAGTTCGCTAGGGAATGGTCCTCGAAGTCTGCAAGAGTGTGTGGGTTGGAAGGGAAGAGGAGCTTACAGGTTATGGCAGGGGAAAACCGCCCTAGGAGCCCTACCATTTTTGATAGTTGAAATCCGAACATTCCAGGGGGGAGAAGGAGGAATTTAAGAGGGTGCTCAAGAAAGATCCCAGGGGAGCATGGAGGGAACAAAGGAAAAGGAGGCTTGCTCTATGTTTTTATGCCCTGCAGGAGGGTTCGGTTAGGAGATTCAGTAGAAACATGGAACTGGGAAGTCCTGTAATAAATCTCCATGAAATCCAGGTTTCTCTCCTCGTAATTCTTGTTTATGTTCTTGCGTTTTATTTTGAAAGCTATCAGTAAGATACCTTGCATTAACATAGCTCTCCAATAAATTGTGTTCATGTAGCTTAATAAACTTGCATGCTAGAGATTCTTTGTTTCCAGACCTATCTGCTTGTTCGTCCTCTCTGAGCTTTGGGTATCGTTTAAATAAGACAAGGAAAAGAAGGTTTAGATCTACTATATTTTGTTCAAATTATTTTTGTCAACTTAGAAAGTTTATCGAATCACTCTGGGGTTTAGAATTCACTTTGTCTGTCTAGTATTCTTGCAATTTTTTTTTATGGTATAGAATGCATGCATATCGACTTGATGCTTGCTTTTATGCTTGTCAGTTAGGTGCTTTTGGCCATTGTCCATACACTGTGTTTTACTTGTCCTCTTTGTAATTGAGGACCATTCCAAAATGGAGCTTGCGTTGGCATAGGAAATTTTAATTTCTTTGTAGTTCTTCAATCCCTGATAAGTGATGAGTGTAGGATGGAAGGAAGCATTGCTAGTCATTTTATTTCTAGGGAAGCTGAAGCTTCCCCTTGCATATTTTGGAACCTCTCTCTAATGTCGCACTTGAACATAGAAGGCCATAAAGGTTTAGAATGTCTTTCTGATTTCATTGGCAACTTGTCACACCTGTAGTGCTTGAAAATGGAATGTTGTATAGAATTATATAGCCTTCGTAATTCCATTGTCAATCTTTCTCAGCCATGGCACATGATCAAAATAGGAAGTTTAAATTTTTAAATAACCTGCTAGTTTCTACTGGCAATCTATCGTAGTTGCAACACTTGAAAATATTTATTTTCTAATATATTTGGCAACCTAACACAGTTACAATTTTTAGAGTTGAGGAATTGTACAGAATTAAGTAGCCTCCCTGAAACCTTTGGTAACTTATCACAGCTGCAACTTTTAGACTGCAAAGGTGTAGTAAATTAATAATCGCCCTGATTTCATTGTCAGCCTGTCTTAGTTGTGGTGCTTTAATATAATAGGAAGTTTAAAGGTTTAAATGATCTCTCTGTTTTCATTATTAACCTGTCTCTATTGCGGCACTTGTACTTATTAGGAAGTTTATAGGTTTGAATAATCTCTCTGATGTCATTGTCAACCATTCTCAGTCGTAGCACTTGAACTTAATAGGGAGCTCTTTTATGTTAAAATTTGGTCTCAGGCCTTCTCGTGGATATCGCTTACCCCTTCTTGCATTTTAGATGCTCTTCTAGAAAATGCTACAAATGGTTAAAACTTAGGATCAAACACTTCAAAGGAATATTAAACTTTTATTTTGGCCTACTAGTAATAAGCCGAATCTTCTGTATGAGAATTCAATTTCATTAAACCTCAACTTCACTCCAATGTTGAATAGACTCTGCGCTGTGTATTATTTAGGCTTAATAGAGTCACCTTCTAATTCTCTATACGTAGAAGATCTATTGAATATTATTTTTGATTTTATAACCTTGTGCATTGATTTGTCAACCGATGATGCTTATGTAGAGGAGTTATTGTTATGTAGCATTTTGTAAGCTCTTGATCTCTCCCATTATAGCTACTATGGTATGTTGCTTGATGAGGAGTATTGGATATCAAGTTATATGTTACAAATATGTTCTTATAAATATGTAATGCGATGTTTATATATATAGATGTAAGTTTGAGGAGGAGTTAGGTTTCTAAAGATAAAGGTCAACCATGAAGTATACTATAACTTCCTTAATGATTGTAAAGTTGGATTGATAGTAAGTTAAGTAAAAGAGACTTAGGAATATGAGTGTATATTTGTATCTTCTTTTAAAAGATAGTGTTTATGTGTTAGAATAAATGTTGTAGCTTTAGATTTGTGTCAAGTATTAATGACTTATTTGGTGATTCTACTTGGCATTCTTAATAGTTAATGGATATGCATCACTTCATGGATTACTATTGTCGTAACAAATAGAATTAATTGATTGTATGGTTGTTCTGAACAAAAAATTTGAATGAGTGGATAAGTAACATGATGTTGAGAAAATAAGGTCTTACGTGGATGTATTATTTGATGATTCTTATTGATCTTATCATTATGCTTATTGGCATTGAGTTTTCTTCTTTTGAGTTGATTTCAGTGTTGAGTTTAGAGTTGGTTTTTTTTACGATTGTTGACATTGATGTTTAGTTCTGAGATGGTTATGGTTGATTTTGATTTTGAGATCATGTCCTGTAGCCACATTGATTTGGGAACCATTGTGTTGTAATATGTTTGTCTTCCAGAGGTTAGAGGGGATATGATTTTTATTTTATATTTTTGCAAGGGTTGGTATGGGGGCCGACGACCTAGGAGGATCGCCTTGGGTAACCCATATCAAGCCCGGTGTATTTATTGAGTTTAATGTTGTTTCACCTGAAAGCAGGTGGTTTTATGATTCTGTCTAGTACTTTGATGATGGTTGATCTTGCACTTGGATTTTTTTTATGTGCCTTGATCCTTGCATTTGAATGTGGTTTTTGTTACTTTGAATTTCTAGCGCGAGATGGTGCATGCCTCTCTTGGTGCAGCTATTTTATTGAATTACGTTTCTTGAGCAAGTTGGCTTTACATTTGAGTTTTTGAGATATGTTGTTAGTAGGGGAGTGGTTCTTCATGGGGCCAAAGACAAAGTGTCCGGGTAACCTGCGTGGAAATTAGTTTTAATAAGTGAAACTAAAATTCACTGGGATTAGGTAAAATGGGTATAAAATATTTAACTTGCAATTATGCCTCACTCATGGACTCAAGGGCTAGTCTTAATTTTGGGAATGAGCTGAGAAGGCATGGAATGGGTACATCATTATCTTGTCTTTATGAAAGATAATCTATTCCGCATGGGATTGCATGTGGGGCCGGGTTTTGTAAGAGGTCACCAGGGTAACCCAAGTTGGGGGCCGGGGCCTAGGAAGATGCGCCAGGGTAACCCATGCAACATTGCTATGACACTCCACCCTTTAACAACCATGTATGCTTGTTTCCCTCTATGTTGTTCTTGAGCCTCTGGAAGAAAATGTTGGAATTTGTATGTTGATGCTTTATTGGTTGTTCCTTATGTTGGGCACATCTTGTGTTGGTTATATCTTGTGTTGAGATTGTCTTATGTTATTGTGGATCTTGTTGTTAAGTCTTGTATCCTTGTTCTGTATGATGGTTATCGTCGGGGTCTTTCTTGTCATCTCTTAGCACGGGGGGTGGGCCTTCAGGTCCATGTGGTTGGGTGGAACGTGCTATGCACCCCATTGGGTTCCCAGTCGTCAATCGAGAAGTGCAAAATTGTACCTTGCAGTGACTCCTGAGTTGAACCAGAGTTGGATCCAGTATTGCAGCTTTGTACTCCTTCATTTCAAATGTATCATTCCATTTTATTATATCTTCCCCATTCATGTTGGGAAGCGGCATTGTAATATTGTAATCCTAGATTAATGTATTGTCCATGTTCATGTTATCTTATGGTTACTGGTGTATACTTACCTTCCATGTGATGTAATGATGTTGTTGTGAAAAGTAATGCAGTCATGTAAACCCAAGGGATTTGTTATATGTAGTTCATGTTTAGTTTCATTTCATGTGATATATGATTATTATGATGTATGTTAGTACTTTTAAAAAAAATTGGTGCCATAAATGTTAGATGTATTAGTATCCTTTGGGTTGCTTGGCGGGGCATTACATGATCTAATGGAAACTCCTCCCATTCCATAGTTAAGGATGATCACATCCACATAAAGCACATACTCCTCCCATCTTACCCATGAGATGCTTTTGGATGACATGTAGATGATCTTCATTCATAACATGATTCCCTTTTACTCCCTACATTATTACACAAAAGAGCAGGTTATTGATTCCTACAGTCAAACTGAATTGTCAACATCAAGATTAGATATATCCCAAATTTAGACTAAGGCCATCATGTATGAAGATATCCAACATTATCCACTCAAGGAAATAGGTCAAACAAAATAGGATATTCCAAAGTCAGCAGAGCAACAAATTGAAATAACATCATCTGCAGTGGTCATTTATCAGAAAATGCTTACTAAACAAGACAACTCAAAATAGGTAGAATCAAAGAACAAAGATGCTACTACCACCATATTGGGGGAAACTGTGTCTCAAGCAAGCATCAACATAGGGAGCATGAAGAATCCTTATGATGAAATTTATGCCAATACTACAACCAGCCACATCATGAATCTTCATCCACCCATCACCCCATCCATGAATTGGAACCAACATCAAAAGAAATATTTGAATCAAAGTATAAAGAACGTCATCAAAGAAAAAGAAGCTAAAAAGCATATTAGAAAAATCAAATACAAGTGGATACCAAAGAATACAAATAAAGATTATCCAGGTATCAAACTCCATTAGTCAAAGAAACTATGGGGAAAAAATAAAAAGGGAGAAGTATCCATCAAGGATGTCCATAAAGGAAAAATCAGGCTTCTCAAGCAATGTACAAAGTATATCAAGCATTTGGTCCTAATCTACACAAACTTTTGTATCCACCCATCATTGCTCATCTTCCAAAGTTTGGAGAGTCAAAGGTTCCAAACTATCAACTAATCCATCTCCTATTCCTAAACACACTCAATCCATGCCTCCATGTATGATATCTAATTCTCACATTGACCATGTATTGTTAGCCACCCTTCATCATAAGGATTCAAAAGGAACTCTATTTCAATGTGTGCACAAAGATAGAGTTAACTGTGGTATCAATAAAGTAGGTCAGGAATCTCAAAAGTTGCATTCAAGTGCACATATCTTGGAAAAGTATCTTCAAGCAAGATATCGATGGTACATTATGATAGAAGCATCTACATCAACACCACTAGGTGGTTCAACATGAGCTTAAAATATTTCATAAATAAACCAAAAAATCAAAAAATATGAAAATCCAAAAGAAAATTAAAAAAATATTGAAAATAGTAAAAAAAATAAATCATCCTCTAGTGAAAACCACTTCAGTGGCGCTTTGGACAAGTACCATGATGAAAACCTGGCAAACAAGCATCATGTGTAGAATCGAACATCTATGTGCACCATTTTAGGTGAAATAATATCATCCCATCCATAAGAAATCCAACATTACATCCATCTTATATCCATAATAAATCCATTCATCCATAAACCATTTATCCAATTCATTCTCATCCATCTACATCCATAGCCCAAGTTATCTTAATCTTGATAAAAGTTTGGTGCACACTTTACACTTGCTTATGGAAAACATCTTGACATGAGTCATTTTCATTGATCCTATCCTACCCAACATTATCTAAATGAGCATTCCTCTATTCGAACACCTTATCTTATCACAAGATAATCCTTGGCATCATTTGTGTGCTTGCCATATCCATCCATCCACACACCTGTCCAAGCATCCACCCATGATATTTCAAACATTGCTAGACACTGGGGGTAGATATTTACATCTTGCTTTAGGAATAAATATTGACATATATCCTCCAACTTATGTGGTGATCTGAGCATTGCAAAATGAGAAATCAAATTGGTCAAGCAGTTGTGAGCCAAAATCCAAAATCACTAGCCCATGGCACATTTTGACAAGAATATGTTCCTTATCAAGCTTTATCTTTCATCAAACATCAATGCAAATGATTAATATTAGTCACATCTAATTTACACTTCAGCATCACATCAAATCATTCAAACAAATTTTGTTCCAAATCAAGCTTCACAATCTTGATCAATCAAATCCAATCAATCCATCATCTTGGGATATCATTCTCAATCCTTGTGTTGCTTAAACATTATCCTTAAATTTTTGTTTATCCTTGGCAATGTTATCATCATCAATCCCTCATCATCTTAGGATATCCATTTTAATCCTCATGTTTCCTAACACTATCCTTACATTGTTGTGTATCCTCAACAATGTTATCACCATTAGTCCATCAATCTGATCAATCAACCTTAGCTTGGTTTTCAACAAAATCCCAAACAAAGCACTAATATCATCACACATATCCATATCCAAAATGTCAAAATTGGGTGAAAAATGCAAAAACATTCAAAAAACCAAGAAAATCCAAAAACATTCAAAATATATCAAAATCCAAAAACAAGTCAAAAACTGAAAAATGTCAAAAAAATGCTACCCAAACTACATTGTCTCTGAGCTTAAATGTAGAAAAGGATAATATTTTATCAACCCCTGAGACACAAACAATCCAAAAAAAATCATAAAATCTCATAAAACACAAAAAAATTAGAAAATTGGAAAATACAAACATTTGTAAACATCTCAAAAATACTAAAAACAACCTAAAAATATTTCAAAAACATCAAAAACATCCAAATATTTGAAAAATTTTACCCGTCTCATTTCGCTTCACCCACAATAATCTTCCATCCATAATAAAATAATCATCACCTTCATCCTTTGGAAAAACAAATAGAAAAAACCACAACAAGATTCAGCAAAAGCAAGCTTCAAATGCAAAATCAAAATCAAAACGACAAACCTTTAAACGCAAAATCAAACTCTTGATCATTCACAAACATGTCAATTAGACCTTATATCAACAACATACCAACTTTCCACCATCCCCTAACATGTCCTTGGATGCATCATTCCTACAATGGGCATTATCTTTGGAAAATCACTTTGGATACTTATCCTAAACAAAACACATCCCTTTGGCTCGAGGTATGAAGAACATTGGCTTGTTTTCTTGCTTGATGTTTTCTTTGATTTATCTTATTGCGCTCTTTCCGAAATGACCTCTTGATAATGTCTAATCAAAATTATTTAGAGAAAAAGGAATGGAGCAACAATCATTATCTTTTGTTTGCTATGCTCATTAGGCATTCTTGTAATATAACCTTGGTGAATACTATCTTTATTAGGTATAGATGGAAGGTGTTTTGGATAGCTTGTTGACTATTACATTTTTAGGATTTTCCTTTCTGTGTTTTGGTCCAAGATGTTTGAAATATCAGAAGTGCATCATAGTAAGGTTTTTGTATGTCAGGTATGAATAAGAATACTCCTATCTATTTGTCGAGTCAGATTCCATCACACTAGGTACAAATAACCATCTTGGTTCTATATACCTGATGGTATCAGGGACTGTAGGTTATCAAACATAAGGTAAGTAGCCCTTTTAAAGTCCCAATCCCTAGTAAGAAAATCATCAACATCATCACTCGTCATCATATCTAATAAAGTCTTAATGACTCATGGACTTGTTGGATCCTCTTTTTCACCATCTCATTTCTTCTTATTCTTCTATCTTTACTAACATTTCTATCTAAATTTGTGTGTTATATCAAAATATACATGAGGTTACCCATGGTCAATGACTGTCTATACCTCATCAAATTTGTCTACATCAAACATTCAAGATTTCAAGTCCTCTTTGAGTTGAACTGATCTTGAACCTCTTTTATCGCTAGACGGACCCTCAAATCAAATTTTTTGCTCAATCTCTCAAGGGGGTAATGTACCTTTATAATTATTTTGTTGGGGCAACAATGGGGCATCTAGAAAAATCAAAGAATTTTTGAATTTCGATCTCAACAACTTTATTCTTTGAACCAATGTAGTAGGTACATTTCTTCAAAGAGGGGAAAAATAGACATGAAAAAATCAAAGAATTTTTTAGTTTTGATCTTGAAAACTTTATTCTTTGAACCAATGCAGCAAGTACATTGCTTAAAAGAGGGGCAAAGTGTAGACATGGAAAATGTACATATTGATCCCATGCACCTAATCTTGATTTTACTAACACCAATTCATCTTGAATCATCTTCTTAGCTAGTCATCACCTTTCATCCCTTAATTGAATACATAAATTTTTTCTGATTAAGTCATCATCTCCTATTAATTAAATAAGTCATTTTATTTAATTAACCTTGTAGTCCATCTTTTAATTAAATAATTCATTTTATTTATATTTAAATCTCTAAAGTCGTCCTATTAAATTAAATAAATTAATCTTTATTTGATTTGATCTAACACCATTCTCTTTAATTAAATAAATCAAACTTTATGTAATTAAGTGTAAAATCATATTCCTCTCAACTTTGATTTAAATCAATCTAAAAATATAAATCAAATAGTCACATCAACTAATCTCCTATTAAATTAATCAAATCCTAATTAATTTAATCTTAATCACCTAATCCTCTAGATTTTGCAACTTGCACCAATAAATCATTTCTTTGATTTAATAATTCCCTAATTACTTTCAAAATGGCATCAAAAAGGGAATATTCCTCCAAGTTTTAAAATCCCTCCAAATGGATTTTTCCTTCCAATAAGGCATTCACTTCCTCTTACATGTCCTTGTACATTGAACCAAGTGGCATTTAATTCATTCCTTTCTCCCTCCAACAAGTCATTTCATGATTTTCAAATTCCACCTAATATCATTTATTATGCACATTCATCAAAATGTGCTCAAGCTTCCTCCATTCACATCTTGACAAGTGGCACTTGGCCATTGGATGTTTAATGATCCCACATAGCTCTGTTTTGTCTCTTCTTCTCTCAATATCATCTATAAATAAGAGGATTTTCTTCTCATTTTGGGATCCACAAGTTATGCATTTTGAATCCACATCTTAGAGAAAAGTTAGTATCTTCACATTTAGAGCAATTTCATCCATTTCCATAGAATTTTCCATTATCATAGCTAGGTTATTGCAGATTTTATCAAGGAATCACATTGTTCTTCATCACCAAGTGGATCAACCTTCATCAACATCATCAAGCTTGCAAGGGATTTCAGAAAGGGCCAATCCACATCAAATTGGTACCAATTTCCCAATGGGATTGAGAGTTTGCATGTTTAAATAGGATTTTATTTATTTTTCTTGTTTTTTTCTTCATTCTCCTTCATATTTTGAGCATTGTAGATGAATTTCATGGGGAATCTTAGTTCTAACTTGCATTTGGATCTAATATTGTGTTTGTTTGCTATGTTTGTGCAGGTCTAGGATTGGGGTTAATAGTTACAATAGTGACTCCTTTACTAGTTTCCCTTTCTTCATCTGACTCATCTTCTTCTTTAGTGTTACAAAAATATTCATTATCATTCGTATCTAAATCTGAAACAACCTCAATAAAATGTACTTTCCCTTTTCCTAAACATCTATGTCCCGGAATCCATGGTTCTCTACATAAAAAATAATGTTTCTTCCTTTTGTGTTTAGATTTTGTTACCTCATCCACTTTCTTACTCATAGTGATTAGAACATTCTTTGATGGAGGAGTTGAAGAAACCTTTTTCTAGAAGTTTCTCCTTTGTTTCCATGGCATTGGTTGCTTGGAATGATGGGATATTTCTTTCTTGGGAATAGAGACCTCTAGTTGTAAGCTCCTCTTGATTAACTCCTACAAAGAAGTGCGAGAAAAAACTTTGACTAAACCCTTGACTAGTTCTTCAAGGCCCTCAAGATAGACATATATTATCCTTTTTTCAAACATGTCAAGTACCATAACAACAATCTACTAAAATATCTCCATATACTTATCAATAGAATGTGTTTGTCTAAAACTAGATAGCTCCTTAAAATATTCCTCTTCATCCTTGAGCTCAAATCTATCTATCAACTTCTAATTGAAATCATCAAAATAATTTACCTAATTATGGTCTTGAGGGGTCATACCATGATACCACCATTCATGCAACTCCTTCATGATGAAAAGTAGAAAATTGTATAGCATCTTGATCCTTCATGGGATTGAGAGTGAAATAAGTCTACAAATTTTGTAGCCAATCTCTAGCTCAATTTCTTTTTGTTCCATCAAAGGTAGGGGTAGTGAGATTATTAATTTTACTCTGGAGTTCCCTTGCACTAGAATCTTTATGGTATCTATAACCTCTTATAGTCATCATGCTTTGGATTTGATTGACATAGTCATTGTAAGGTAATGAATTCTTAAACCATTAATCTTGATTATCATAGGATACTCTAATGAATGCTAGCTCTCTTTCCAATTCTTCCATGGGATTGGAAGGGGGATTAAATTTTGTACTTGATCACCTTTAGGAAGGAAAATTGATTTGGAAGTTTTAGAAGTTTTTTGATGGAACTCTAAAGTGCTCCCTTTTCCTTAGGTGATACTAAGTATTGGATCTTACCTAACAATAATATCATCGCCTCCTTTGTCACTACAATACTATCAACAATTTTTTTTTAATTTTTTATATATCATGTTGGAATTTCTTATGCATTTCCTCTACACCAGCCATATCTTTACTCTTTGAATTTTCAACTTCACTCTTTCCTGAATTGGGGTTGTTGGCAAGCTCTTTGTTTTTAACTTGCTAAAAATACATCCTTTCCATGTCACTAAGCTACATAAATATCAAAAACCCTTAGGCGAACAATATCATGGATTTGATAACACTATAATATCCCCAAATAAATATATTAAATTTATATTGAAAAAACATCACAATAGAGCAAATCGGGTGTGAAGAAATTAACACCAAATCATTCCAAAATATATATATAAATCAACAAATGAATTGAAATACTTACTCCGTTTGAGTGTTGAAGTATGCAAAAATGTATCTTTTCTAATAGTAAAACATCAATAGTAATATAATCTTGCACAAAACCCAAAAGTAGACTCGACCCTAAAGCTAATTCAACTATTGAAACCCAAATTAACACCAATAATAACTCAAAATATTAACAACACTTTTAAAAAAAAAAAAGAAAGAAATGCTTTTAAAATGTAGATATAATTTATGTTAATTAACAAAAATACATCCTAAAACCACAATAATTTATTATTAAACAACCAAACTACTTTATCTCTTGCCAATCAAGCTTGGACCAAAAAACAATAGAAGTATAGACTTTCAACATTGCTATAAAAAACAATAGAAGTATAGACTTTCAGCATTGCTATAATCTCAGATGAAGTTGCTCAGAGACTTCGTAACCATTTCCACTAAGTATCAATATCTTTGGTTTAGTAGCCTTGGATATTCTTCCCACTTTGGTTTATCATCCTCTATAGGAAATTGATTTTCCAAATTGAATTGTTGGCATGCACCTAATTAAAGCCAATTTCCATAACAAGTGCACTTTCCCAAAAATCCACACTCGACTTGCTCCTACAAAAAAAATCACAAATATTTATTAATATGTCACCATAGTTTATTTAATTTCTTCAAACTAAAATATCAACTTTCCTAGTTCATATGTAGGACATGATTTAATGATATTTCATTTATCTATCTCAAGTAATGGACCTGTAAATATAAGTTAATTTACATCAAAATAAAAATTCGTATGCATAAATTTTATTTGGTTGAAAATATTTTTATGAAATTTCAATGAAAACTCACTATGAGAATTTCCACCAATCTAAACATTTGAATAGATTTTTTTCTATTTTCTTATGTTGGTGTAGATTAACTCCATGGAAAGTGCCTTTATGGCAAAAATTCAGAAAAATTTGAGTTAGGAATTTGACAAAAATTTGAATAAGTTGTCTATATTATTTCAACAATATGTAAGAATAAAATATGTAGAAAATTGAATTTTGCTTCAAATTCATTTAGGTTTATTTTGAAACAAAAAATATATTTAGTGAAAAATTTGAAATTTGAATGCAAGTACCTTAAATTCCCTCGTGAGAAAAATAAGTAGTAGGTGGTCTTGCCTAAATCCAAATCTCCAACCACAATAAAATGATAATATTTTTTATAAGATTTTAGAAATGTGCGAGTATTCATGTTCTTATGTGATGCATATTTTTTTTGTATTTTTTTTTCCAAGTAAATAATTAATTATGATTTTTATTACAATCCTTTTAAAAAACATAAAACCCATATGTCGACCACCTTAACTTGGTCGTCCTTTATGAAATTCAATTTTTTCTTTATCCTATATTATGTTAGTGCTATAGAATGTGATGCATGTTTAATTCCAAAAATGATACCGCTTTATAAATGTTTTTCAATCATCTTATCAATCGTGATTCCTTATCGCGAATTCAAATAGAAAAATGAATAATAATAATTTATTAAATTCAGTAAAGAATACGAGGCTGGTTTGAAAAGTTTAGAAGATTCCTGGTTACTATTTCACTATCTTGGTAAAAGTCAGCCAGCCACATACAATTCCTTACAAATACCCATCATATTGCCACTTTTTGGCCCATCATGATCCCGCACATACCCTTATATTTTAGTTCATTGTATACTCCACATTTATTTATTTTTATGTTTTAATATGTACTATATTGATCACTCCTTTCAATAATAATATTTGGTAAATATTTTATTTGATGGATCAAAACCTTCAAATTTTTCTTTCACATATTGAGTGTAATGATGGAAAAGGTATGCCTTTCCTTGCTTAATTTAGGAATAATTAATGATAAATTGGACATAATATCACCTTGATCTAGTTTTGTGATGTGTTTTACATATCCACATTAGGTTTTGGGCCCTTTTAAAGCTAAATAAACCTAATTTTTCCTTAATTTAGTGTTGTAAAGTGTATTTATTTACACCTTCACATTAAATCTAGGAGTCTTGTAAACTAAATGGACCTAATATAGTATTGTAATGTGTTTTACAAATTAACATTGGATTTAGGGCCATTTTTAGCTAAATTGACCTAATTTTTCCTTAATTTTTAATGTTGTAAAACTTGTATATATTTTTATACTTTCACATTGAGTTTTGGGCCCTCTTGAATTTATGACCTTTATATCATCATTAATATTCCCATATATTATGCATCCTGAAGCATATTTTAACCAAAATGCTAGCATGGACCTTAAATAAACATAATTTCTCCACTCCCTAACACTTTCTCCAAAAAGGCCTTGTGGGACTCACATGCCACCTTGGGAATATGACTCCCACCTAGGTGGGACCCATATACCATAGATGGCATATGATTCATTTGGCCTATTTTTAGGGTTTTGAGTGGGAAATTAGGGTTTTAAATTCAAATTTTATGAATTTCAGCCCTAGGGATCTAATAAATGGTAACTTACATGGATTTTGTACATAAAAAAGGTCTTAAATCATTATTTCATTAAGAATTCATGATATAAATTCAAGCACTCAAGAGATAAGCATTCCAAGATTTTACAAGATCATCAAGAGAGCATTCAAGATCATTTCTAAGGCATTCAAGGGAAGATTCTTCATCATTTGTTGAATTAATTCAAGATCCATCGTCATGTCAAGGATACCAAGCATCAAGCATGTTATTGAGCTAGTGTTGTGATGTTGCATTCAAGATCCAAGGTGAAGCATCTTTCTACATTTATCTCAAGATCTAGATCTACATCATTCATGGTCATTTCATGTTATATTAATATTATATATTTACAAGAAATTGTTCAAGGTACATTGTTCATCTTTCATGTTTCATTTCATTATTTAATTATCTCATCATTTGGTGTAATTACCTCAAAGGGGTTTGACCTAGGCAAACCCCTATCCTCTAACAAACAACAAATATTTCTTCTCTTTGATATGTAATTGCAGATCTGTGTGTCTTGTATCCCTTGAAGATTAGGTTACAATCATGGAGAAATTTGTTGGAATTGTCCCCACATTTGCAAGGTTTCTATCTTAATAAAAGGCTATTTATAGGTTTGAAATCAGGGTTTCAAGTCTAGAAACAAGGTGTGGTAGAAAGAGAAGAGATTAGAGACCTGATTTAGATCTTAACCCTCCAAAAATTCCTACTAGGACTGGTACACCACTTGTGGTGCATGAGTCCCATTACAATGATTTTCTAGATTTTAGTGCCTTCAGATCATACATTACCATATTCTTGTTTTGATCCAAAAACACTCCTATATTGGCATATGAGTCCAAGTCAACACCAAAATCAATGTTTTCAACATTTCTAGTCTGCATTCTGGCCTCTTCAAGTTTCTAAGTGCATTCCTCTAATTTCACAACCTTCTATTTTGATGCATTTCTACGTCATTCATTCAAGTTTCATGCATCACTAGTTTTGAACATTAGATTTTTCATTTCATTGATCTTTCCAAGACATAGCTTGGTGGTGAACCCCTCTTGTAATCATAAACCAGACCTTAGGCTACCCTATTTTTGGGTCTCTTTTCCCTTTCTTCATTGGATTGAGATCTATAGGGTTTCCTTGAATGTGGAGTATGGAAGTTTGTTGTCCAAGGTCCCAAACCCTAGTGAAGATAATTTTCTATATTACATTTTGGTGAACCCACATTTAGAACATTTCATTTTCTAATTTGGAGTGCATTATCATCCTAGATCTAGCTTACATCAACTTTGCATTAGGCTTTGCACTAGTTAATTAGCATTATAGGGTTTTGAAATCTTGCATTAGGGAAAGTGCATATAAATTGCATTTTGCATTTTAAATCACTGAAAATAATCTAAAAATTGCATTTTCACTTAGGTTAGGGTATGTGTAGGATCACCATGGAAAAAACAGGCCCTTAAGTGGCAAAAAAAATCAAAATAATTAGAGTTAGGAAACTTGATGTAAAAATTTGAATAAGTTATCTATATTATTTCAAAAATATGTAAGAATAGAATTTGTAGCAAATTGAATGTAGTTTCTAAACTACTAGGCTTATTTTTAAAAAAAATCTATTTGGTAGAAATTTGAAATTTCAATGTATTAGTACTCAAATAAAAAATAAGAAGTAGGTAAATCATTCGACCAATCAAATCCACAATAAAACATAATATTTTTTATATAGATCTCTTGCATGTATATAATTCCATGCATTGATGTATGTACTTGAAAAATAAAAATTCAAGTAAATAATTAATTATGGTTTTTTATTACAACTTTTAAAAAATATAAAAATCATATGTCCGACTCACCTTCCACCCGGGTCAAACCATGAATGCACCCCTTTTAACTGAAGCATGAATGTGACATTATATTTGATTAAAATATGATAATCAAGCGGAAAGCTATAGATGTTTTCAATCAACCCATCAATCAGACTTTGAATAGGGACCAAATGGAAACACTGCCTGTCAAAATCCCGTTATGCTAATTCCAGGCTGGAAAATCAAGAATCTCCTTTAAAACCCTTTTTGTTTCATCAATTTTGGGTAAAAACGTTCGCACATATGTTCCATCAGATTTTACCTCCTTTTTGGCCCATCATGATCCTGCACATACCCGTTAGCAATCATACAAAATAGAAAGAATAGAAGTGACTTAAAAAGTTTTTGAAATTTTGAAAAAAACCCTCATTGGGACTCATATGCCCCTCTAGGATATTTAGTCCTAGTGTAGATCTAAAATTTCCTTTTATAGTATTAAAAAATTTGTGTCTACACTTTTGTGTGGTGCCATTAGTTATTTTTTCCAATTGGTTGAGTTTTTGTTACATATATTTCACTAAATCTAGATTAAATTGGTTCATTTCATGCATTGCTTAATTCCAAAATTGTATTTACAACATTCCATTTTCAAATTGTGGTATAGTGTAATTAGTAAATTACCTTGTTTGAAATCTGAAAATTGCATTTATACATTTCATTCTAGATATTTACATTTCATTTTAAGTCTCTTTCTAGTTTTGCATAGATTTCTTTTCACAAAATGTTGGTATCTATCTTTTCCAAGTTTACAAAGAAAAAGTTAGTCAATAAGCATGTTAGTCATTAGTTCAATACATTTCCTAGTTATGAGAGCCTCTTAGTGCAAAAGAGTGAAAATTTTAATGCTTTCCTTAAACCTACATCCCCTCTTATCTCTCCTATTTATAGGAATGATGTGACAGAAGAAGATGAAAATACAGACAATCCCAATGATCATAGCTTCTCTTCTCATAATACCTCTCCTACATGCGACAAAGGTATTTCAATGTTAGAAGATGCACTCATTGAGAATCATGACTCTGTTGAAAGTTCCTCTTCTATAACTCTCCTACATTGGAAGATATTATAACACAAGAGAATGACATCATAGACACATTTCTAAACATCACCTTACCTAGTTTCCATTCTCCCTTTGCTTGTGAGAATGATTTAGTGGAAGAGGATGGTATTATAAATGATGAGGATATGTTGGTGTTAGATTGATGAAATCTTTAAGGTCTATAACAACCCTCTCTATGATTTGTCCCCTACCTATCCTATTTTTAAAGACATTAGGGAACAAAGGAATGAAATCATAAATGATCATGAAAATTATACTTGTTATTCTCCTAGTATCTCTCCTAGTTGTGAAGAAGATACTTTGATCGATGAAAGTTATGAGAATCTTAGTTGTCCCTCTTCACCTAGGAAACCCATATTGAGCTTGAGATAATTAAACCATTGATCATTCCTTTACTTGCAATGAGGTCATTTTGGAAGAACCAATCCTTGAATGTCAAGAACATTTGGTTTTTAGTTCTCCTAACAATTCTCCTCCTAGGGAGGATATCATGGTGCAAGAAAATGACAAAAATAGTAATGGTGCTTTCTTAGGTGATGGTAAAAGGGTGATTCTAGATTTCCCTTTACTAGAAATGTCGCATCAAACTAAGATCGGCTGAGGTTATGAATGTGCAGTGTCCATTATCCCTTTGGCCTCTGATCGGCTACACCTGCGATTAATATAATCCAACTCCCTCTACCCTTTTTACCCACCCCTTGTCGACTCACAACCCCAAACAAGCCCTCAGCTTCGTCTCTACCCACCTAAGAATAATGTGTGTGTCACAACAAACCAGTCATAATACCATTGTCATATATAACACCAGGTTATTTCAAACCAAGACAAACACCTCCTCTAACATCCCCCTTCCCAACTCCTGTTCTCTCAACCCCATTCCTGCCATGCCTCTCCTGCGGGAAAGGAGTACGAGATCTTGTCTAACAACTAAAGAATACTCCCTCTAAGATATCATTGTGGGTCCTTATTCAAGCATCTCCTCACTATCATAACATGATTCAAAGTTCCTTGCGACAATTTCCTATCCCTTTTAATTCACAAGTGAATGATATAGCATCCATGATTCAAGGAATAAATGTTGACATTTTTTTCCACCAAATTAAACACCCCTTTGGAAGTGCAAAAACAAATGATGCTTTCATGGAAATATTTTGCTACAAAGGAAGAGGCATAAAGTGAACTGTTGTTGAAAATGGATCCACCCTTAATGTGTATAGTGTATCCATTTGGATAAGCTTGGTGTGGATAAATAAAAAATTCAACTTTATTCTTTATCTATTTATGGATTTGACAATGTAGGAAAACAACCACTTGGTGTGATCACTTTTCCTATTACAGCTAGAAAGGCTACATTAGAAACACTGATCCATGTTATGCCTCATAATCTTTCATATAATCTCCTTTTAGGTAGATCATGGATTCATGCAATGAATTGGATGACTTCTAATCTTCATTGTATAATAAAGTGTCTACAACAACAAAATGTACATACTCAAAGCTGATATTGAACCAAATAATTGTTTAAAAATTAAGAAAAAAAAGGAAAATCCTTTGAAAACATTGACACCAACTACACAAGTAGAACCTATGCAATATAAAGAAAATGAAAAACATACTAAGGAAGTCACAAAGGTATTAGAAGATGATTTGGGTTCCATAGATTTCACATCATTCCTGGGCGAATACAAAATCATAAACAAAGACTCTAAAAAGGGAAAAGAAAATGTGGTAATGTCAACACAAAATTTGGAAGACCCTTTGAAAGCATCCACCTCAACCACTTTACAACAAAAGACAATAAATTAGACCAAAAAAATTGATGAAAGTAATTATGAGCAATCACTGAATCCAAAAGAGATCAAGAATCTTTATGGAAAAGGTTATGAAATGATGAAACAACTTGGCTATAGTGGAGAAGGATGTGGGTGCTAGAGAACAAGGTATTTGTGTCCCTATAGAACCTAACATGTAATAAACAACTAATGGTATTGGTTATTGTCCTTTGATAGAAATAAAAAATCCTTCACTTAATATCAACACTATTACAAAACATCCTTCTAAGCCAACTTTAACATTAGTGCATCTTGAACTGCTAGACACTAGTGGTCTTGATCATTATTCTTTGAAAGAAATGAAAGAAACAAAGAAATATTCACTTAATGTCAATGTTATCTTTCAAAACACTAATGATTTGAATTCATTAGATTTTACACCCTTCAATAAAGGAGAGAAAAAAATCTCAAAATATAGAGTCTTGTGTAGGTATGATACTTTGTACATCTAAGCAAGAGATATCTTTGTCACAAAATAATGAAACATCCTCTACTTTCAATTAAGAGTGTATCTTCATGAGACTACTCCAAGAATAACTGATAGCTCTCCCTCCACGAGTTTTTGCACATATCATAGAGTTCATGCCCATTCTACTAATGAATGTAAGGCTTTTCAAGTAACAAAATTCAATATCTAAAGATTTCTGTGTGCCTTCCTTTAAATTTGTGCCACCGGGCCCTCTTCACTTTGCCTGTGCTACTCTAAGTGGGGGTAAGGAGTTAGATAGCCTTGTCCTCATATGCCACTTGTTGTTGTCTCTTTTAGCTAGTTGATCACCTTTCATGTACATATAAGAGCAAGCTTGGGATGTGGATGACATGCCTTAAGTTGAATTGCATGTAACATACTTATTTATGATGTAGTTTGATTCATAAACATATGATGACATAGGACTTTCTGAATAAGATATCATGTATTCTTCTACTTTAAAGCAAT